>WNWK01005109.1:0-126761 GCA_009830355.1 Cherax destructor | reverse complement strand
GTATTTTCGGGTGTGATCCCCCCAGCAGGGCTTATCTCCGTTAATTATACACATAACCTGGGCCGGGGAAGCACTTTTCTTATTATTATTATTATTTTTATTATTATCATCATTTTTTGATGATGTTGGGGGCGGTAAGCCAGTAAGGGTCATACAGCGCCTGGGGTAGGGGACGTAATCATCTGGGAGAAGAAGCTTAATCTGGTAAGGGAGGGTAGCTCCAATTCCGTAGATGAAGAAGTTTAAAAGCATCAAGGCCATCCCTTTTATTGGTGTTGATGCTACCCTTTTTAATATTTTATATGGCACCAAGATTGTTAAACGGATACATATTTACATTTCAAGTTTTGAATCTTACATCAAATGTGTTTGGACGAGTTTCTGTAACTAAATTATATATTACTTGTCAGCTTGGCTATAGCTTGGCATTTATTAGAGTCCTGATTGAGGCAAGAACGTTGGGTAGCTTTAAATATAGGCTGAAATGGTATTGAACATGAGTGGATAATGGTGGGTGTGAGTTGGGTTGTAGATGGGCCTATAGGCCTACTGCGGTATTCGTTCATTTTTTTTTTTTAGTATATTGTAGGTGTCACCCACTTTACAATGAATTTTATTTAATATTTACAGAGACTCTAGGCTTGGACTAAAAAAAAACCCTAATTTTAGACAGGAGTGTCAGTAAATTGCAGTGTTTTACTGAGAGTTATTAACTGCATTAGTGCCTCTAGTCACGTCAAACTACAGTGTATTAATACATGACATGCAACAAGACCAGAAGGAAGAGTGTCTCAAGAGATGTATATTTCGGTGTATATGCACCGAAAATGTGCATCTCGATATATATTGCACAGAGTGTTTATCTCCGTGTTATGAATTGAGATGTATAACCCCCGGGGTATATGCCTGGGGTTTACCGTTTAAGGGGTTATTCATGGGGTTTTTGTACAGGTGAAATACAGCCTTATTGATCGCATAAATTAACAGAGGGCACACTGAGTATGACCATAGTAACGTGGCAGTGTAATGTTAGTGTTAATATTGGAATAGTTTAACAAGTGTTATGATACCCGGGCAGTTTACACGTCACAATAGTATGGCTGGCACCAGGGCGCTCTGAAGTGAGCCTAGTTACCATTACCATAGTTGGGTCACTAAAAAAAATGCTGGTGTAATCAAAATTTTTTGAGGTAATAAAGTTTTATTCAAGGATCCTTGGTCACAGTGTTGACCAGAGCCAATACAATCATTGTTGATCTTGTTCACACCCTTACCCTATTCGGGGTTTAGGATGAGTTGCCACCCCCCCAGGGGCGGGCTATTTAACCGGGGAGGATCCATCCACCCCCGGACCCGCTATTCCACCAGAGAAGAGAAAGACTTTGCTTTACCGACTTTCCAGACGAAGTCGGCGGGTTTTTGAAACATTAAAAACACCGTAGAGAATTCCTTACCAGGTGAGAAAGGGGTTTTTAAAGAACCATTGTCCCATCGATCCCATTTAACCTGGCCCGACCAATTTATGTACCCGCGTACAGGATGCCGCATTCACAAGTCCGTCGCAGGGAATTAATAAATAAGATGCTTGACGATGGCGTGATCGTACCTAGTAACTCACCCGGAATGCGCCCTTAATCCTAGTACCTAAGAAGGACGGTACTTGGCGCCCAGTGATTGATTTTAGGAAGTTAAATGCGAAAACAATTCCAGACCGTTTCCCACTTCCTGTACTTGGTGACCTGTTACGCAATATAGGAGATAATAAGGTCTTCTCAACCCTCGATTTGTTACAAGGGTTTTGGCAAGTTCCTCTTCATGAGGACAGCCAAGAGCTCACCGCATTCTCTACTCCAACAGGTCATTTCGAATTCTGTCGTATGGCTTTGGATTAAGATCCTCACCTATCACATTCTCGAGGCTCATGACCAATATCTTTAGAGGCCTTATAGGAAAAGATCTAATGGTATATTTAGATGACGTAATTGTTATGTCCGAGGATGTAAATAAGCATTTAGAAAGACTAGAGAAGGTATTGAGTAAGCTTGAAGAAGCCAATCTAAAGATCAAACTGTCTAAATGTCAATTTTCAGATCAGAAATTAAGTTTCTGGGTCACGTAGTCACTCCTAGAGGGGTTATGACTGACCGAAGTAAAGTAGATGCAGTATTGAATTTTCCAACTCCCAAAACTGCTGATGCCGTAAGATCCTTTGTGGGCTTAGCAGGTTTTTATAGATCATATATTGCCAATTTTTCCTCAATAGCAGCTCCTCTAACTGAGTTGCTTAAGAAAGATGCTCCATTTGTTTGGACCTTCAGTCAGGAAAAAGCATTTCAAACCTTGAAAGAAAGATTAACTTCTGCTCCAATCTTAAAATTCCCAGATTTCACAAAGCCTTTCTATTTAACCACTGATGCTAGTTCTATAGGCATTGGTGCAGTTCTTGCACAGAAGATTGATAGTAAATACAACGCAGTTGCATTTGCTAGTCGAGTCCTTACAAGGCTGAAAGAAATTATACAGTAACTGAGCAAGAAGCCTTAGAATATGTGGTCTTTAAAACACTTCCGAGACATAATTTATCAGTACCCTGTCCATGTCTTGACAGATCATGCACCTCTAATACCATTGTTCCAGAATAAACAACCTACTGGAAGACTAGCTAGATGGTCCTTAACTATCCAAGAGTTCAACCCTACCTTTGAACATTTACCTGGCAAGTCAAATGTAGTTGCAGATGCTTTATCGCGTCATGTTAGCGTAGTAACTGCTGATCCTCCGTTTAGTGCTGAGGATGTAAAGAATGCCAAAGAACAGATCCCTTGTGGTCTGGTGTGACTCGATTCCTGCTACAGGAAGACCTTATTCTTACTGTGAAGCCACCAGCACCTATCAGTGACTTTGTTATGAACCAAGAATTACTGTATCGCGTAACCGAGCTGGGAACGCCTAGTAGACGGGCATACCAGTTAGTAATTCCTCAGTCACTAGTAAAAGTAGCTTTACAGCTAATTCACGATGCACCAGGTGTTGCACACCCTGGTATGGACCGTTCGATTAAACAAGCAAGATTGAAGTACTTTTGGCCTCGTATGGCAACTGATATTACCGAGTATGTTAAGAAGTGTAGTGTTTGTATGAAACACAAGGGTAATATCAACGGTCCCAAGACCCACGCGACAAACGTTCGTCTTGCAAATTATGGTGAAAATTATAAATTCACAAGTACATAATATACTACACTTAAAAGACATTGTTCTGGTGTTGGTATTATTGGAACCTCCTATAAAAACAATTTTGTCACTAATATCTGCTAAAAAAAAAAAACTATTTGCACGAGAAATAACCACTTTTGCCGGTATGGACAGATTGCTTGTATTATAAAAATGAAAAAGGTTTAATGTGATGGTGTTCCTAAGTTAAATATTAGCCACAGCTTTCACCAGCATGAAGGCACCGCATTTGAAGAGGTTGTAAACAAGAATCAACCCTGTTCTATACCTGCAGAAGAGTCAGCATTCATCGCTGAGCGTGCCAGGGCCCTGCGGCCTCGCCTCCGTCGTCTCAACTCTATGGACGACCTCCTGCCAGGGATATCAGGTTCCCTCTCCAACGACCTCCAGAAAGCCACCTCAGCCCCTGACCTCTCAGAACGAGCACGGAAGGAGGCTTCACATGGGCAAGGTAACTAATATGGTTTTCTAATCACTTCTATTCATAGATCAAGTTGGCGAGGGCATTACATACTGTACATGCTGTTACTTCCCATTGTAAATCCATTGACCTAATGATGTATATTTTTAATAAATCCCTAGAACAGGAGGGCCCTGCTTATACAGCAGGTTAGGTTCTGGGCTACCGGTGTAAAGTGAAAATCGATGTAAAGTGAAACAGCCTTTTTTAACTTTCAAACATGTTTAAACTTGTCATATTAAGTGAGCAGTAGAGCTAATCCTAAAATGCATATACAATATACACATTACTTACCTTAAAATATTTTCGTCCATAGATTATAGTGGGTGGTGAATATATTTATTGTAGGAAGTCTGAATAAATGACGAATGTGTATAATTGACAATGGCTGGATTAGCTGTAAAGTGGGACCCTCCTGTATAGTCTTGTCGTAGCTGCATTAACAAGTATTAAGTGGAGGTGACGGCACTTATATTTAACTAGCCTGGAAATTAGGGGGTATAATTACCCACTAGTGTTCGGCGTGGGTACGCATTCCTGGACGAAATTCAAACATAGTACGTATATCTTGTTTGATCTAGATTCTAGTTGTACTCCAGGCTCGAGTCTACGCTGAACCATATAGCATGTATGTTCTAGAAATATTTAAAACTAGAATCTAGCATGAAACAGGTGAGTACAGGGTAGAGAATCTAGGTATTCTCTGGAGTCTACCTGAAGGATGTTTCAGGGGTCGGCGCCCCTGCGGTCCGGTCCCAGACCGACCTCTTGGTGGATCAAAACTTGATCAGCCAGGTTGTTACTCTTGGATTCAAGCAGTCCGATCACAGCCGGGTTGATCAGGAGCAGACTGGAGCAACTTATCCAGTTCCCTCTGAAGACAGTAAATTGTCTAATCACTGTATGTAGTGTCTGTTTTTGATATTTTCATAATATGCAAAATCTAAAGTGTCTTATGAGAGCAAGTTGTGTGCACCATCTACGTTGTTGTTGCATATTCTTCACTTAATGTAATTGCCATCGCCTTAATCTGCAATTTCAAAGGATTAGTTCTTTCTCAACTGTTTATAGTTGAGTCTAACTAAATATCATAAGTTATTAATGAAGAGAGGTTATTCTTTTCAAGTGGTTCTCATTAATTAAGGTAGAAATAAGTATATATATAACTAGCCTGAAAATTAGGGCTGTAGTTACCCACTACTACTAGGCGTTAGTTTATGTTTATAATACATTCAAATTCAAATGTTTATTTCTCTGTAAAGATTACAATGTGGGGTTTACATATTATGAAGATTAGTTACAATGTATGGATGACATATTATAAAGTAATAATTACAAAGGGGGCCACTAGCATGCCTAGCATACCCAGGCATGGAACCCAACATCCAAAACAACAAAAGGCACAATACCGTGACTGGAAAATACATAAATAACCCGTACATAGGAGAGAAACTTACCACGACGTTTCGGTCCGACTTGGACCATTTACAAACAACTTTTTCAGCATTTCTCCATCCATTTATTTGTACCCTATGCATTTGTAACATGGTTATATGAGCTGGTGACAATTTTTTTTATTAACTCTTATATTCCTTTGTATGATGCGTCCCCAGAATGATCATAATCGATATTCCTTATTTGTTCTGACTTATCTTTCTCCTATTTACATTTTTACATTACTTGGCATTATCAACATTAAATTACATCATTCATCTTTTACTTCATTTGCTTAATTTATCCGAATCACCTTAATCATTAATTTTACACAACTTTTTAGCATATCTACAAATAAATTTATGTCTTTCTACTCCTGATTAACTATTTATATAAATATGAAACACCATAAGGACAAGTACAGATCCTTGTGGGACCCCACTGTTAACATATCTCAGAGAGGATATTTTTCTTCTTGTGCCTATTCACATTATTTGTTCAAACATAAATTATCTTATCAATTTTAATAGTTTGCCTTTTATTGTTTCAGTTTTGAAGTGTGTGCGGTCACCTATTCATGGGTGCAGGGTATAGCCACAGCTCCTGGCCCACACCTCTTTGCTGTGTGTGTGTGTGTGTGTGTGTGTGTGTGTGTGTGTGTGTGCGTGTACTCACCTACTCGGCTACAGGAGTCGAGTCACAGATCCTGTGTGTGTGTACTCTCCTGTATGTGGTTGCAGGGGTGAGTCACAGATCCTGTGTGTGTGTGTACTCTCCTGTATGTGGTTGCAGGGGTGAGTCACAGATCCTGTGTGTGTGTACTCTCCTGTATGTGGTTGCAGGGGTGAGTCAGATCCTGTGTGTGTGTGTACTCTCCTGTATGTGGTTGCAGGGGTGAGTCACAGATCCTGTGTGTGTGTACTCTCCTGTATGTGGTTGCAGGGGTGAGTCACAGATCCTGTGTGTGTGTGTACTCTCCTGTATGTGGTTGCAGGGGTGAGTCACATCCTGTGTGTGTGTACTCTCCTGCATGTGGTTGCAGGGTGAGTCAGATCCTGTGTGTGTGTACTCTCCTGTATGTGGTTGCAGGGGTGATTTTTCATGCAGATCCTGTGTGTGTGTACTCTCCTGTATGTGGTTGCAGGGGTGAGTCACAGATCCTGTGTGTGTGTGTACTCTCCTGTATGTGGTTGCCGGGGTGAGTCACAGATCCTGTATGTGTGCGTACTTTCCTGTATGTGGTTGCAAGGGTGAGTCACAGATCCTGTATATGTGCGTACTTTCCTGTATGTGGTTGCAGGGGTGAGTCACAGATCCTGTGTGTGTGTGTACACTCCTGTATGTGGTTGCAGGGGTGAGCCACAGATCCTGTGTGTGTGTGTACTCTCCTGTATGTGGTTGCAGGGGTGAGCCACAGATCCTGTGTGTGTGTGTACTCTCCTGTATGTGGTTGCAGGGGTGAGCCACAGATCCTGTGTGTGTGTGTACTCTCCTGTATGTGGTTGCAGGGGTGAGCCACAGATCCTGTGTGTGTGTGTACTCTCCTGTATGTGGTTGCAGGGGTGAGCCACAGATCCGTGTGTGTGTGTACTCTCCTGTATGTGGTTGCAGGGGTGAGCCACAGATCCTGTGTGTGTGTGTACTCTCCTGTATGTGGTTGCAGGGGTGAGCCACAGATCCTGTGTGTGTGTGTACTCTCCTGTATGTGGTTGCAGGGGTGAGCCACAGATCCTGTGTGTGTGTGTTACAAGTTGTCAAAGGCACTTGTCAGCAGACACTTTGCCTATTGTTGTTGATGTACGTGCATGCGTGTGTACTCACCTAATTGTGGTTGCAGGGGTCGAGACTCAGCTCCTGGCCCCGCCTCTTCACTGACCGCTACTGGGTTCGTGTGTGCGTGTGCGTGTGTGTACTCACCTATTTGTACTCACCTATTTGTGGTTGCAGGGGTCGAGTCATAGCTCCTGGCCCCGCCTCTTCACTGATTGCTACTAGGTCCTCTCTCTCCCTGCTCCATGAGCTTTATCAAACCTAGTCTTAAAACTATGTATGGTTCCTGCCTCCACTATGTCGCTTTCTAAGCTATTCCACTTCCTGACAACTCTATGACTGAAGAAATACTTTCTAACATCCCTTTGACTCATAGGAGTCTTCAACTTCCAATTGTGACCCCTTGTTTCTGTGTCCCCTCTCTGGAACATCTTGTCTCTGTCCACCTTATCTATTCCTCGCATTATTTTATATGTCGTTATCATGTCTCCCCTAACCCTCCTGTCCTCTAGTGTGTGTGTGTGTGTGTGTGTGCGTGCGTGCGTGTGTACATGTGCGTGTGTGTGTGTGTGTGTGTGTCTTAGGCCACTGACTCACCACCTTCATCATCGATTAGTTGTCCTGGATCACCTGGATGATGTTGCCTTTATGCTCGCCCCACAATCCTCTCCACCCATGTATGTGTTCACCCACAATCCTCTCCACCCATGTGTGTAGATCCACCCACCACCCTTTCCACCCATGTGTACTCACCTAATTGTGGTTGCAGGGGTCGAGACTCAGCTCCTGGCCCCGCCTCTTCGCTGTCTGCTACTGGGTCTCTGCTCTCCCTGCTCCATGAGCTTTATCATACCTTGTCTTAAAACTATGTATGGTTCCTGCCTCCACTATATCTTTCTCTAGTCCATTCCACTTCCTGACTACTCTGTGGCTGAAGAAATGTTTCCTGACATCCCTTTGACTCATCTGAGTCTTCAGCTTCCAGTTGTGTCCCTTGTTTCTGTGTTCCCTCTCTGAAACAACCTGTCACTATCTACCTTGTCAATTCCCCGCAGTATTTTGTATGTCGTTATCATGTCTCCTCTGACCCTTCTTTCCTCCAGTGTTGTTAGTCCTATTTCCCTCAACCTTTCTTCATAAGACAGACCCCTGAGTTGTGGAACTAACCTTGTCGCAAACCTTTGCACTTTCTCTAGTTTCTTGACGTGCTTGACCAGGTGTGGGTTCCAGACTGGTGCTGCATACTCTAGTATGGGCCTGACGTATACGGTATACAGTGTCTTGAACGATTCCTTGTTAAGGTAACGGAACGCTAATCTTAAGTTTGCCAGTCGCCCATATGCTGCCGCGGTTATCTGGTTGATGTGCTTCCGGAGACGTGCTTGGTGTTATACTCACCCCAAGGTCTTTCTCCTTTGTTGAGGTTTGTAGCCTTTGTCCACCTAGCCTGTACTCTGTCAGCGGTCTTCTTTGCCCTTCTCCGATCTTCATGACTTTGCATTTGGTGGGGTTAAATTCGAGAAGCCAGTTGCTAGACCAGATGTCAAGCTTGTCCAGGTCACTTTGAAGTCCTGCTTGGTCTTCATCCGATGTGATTCTCCTCATTAATTTCACATCATCTGCGAAAAGAGACACTTCTGAGTCTATCCCATCCGTCATGTCATTCACATATAGCAAGAATAGCACTGGTCCTAGGACTGACCCCTGCGGTACACCGCTCGTCACAGGCGCCCACTGTGATACCTCATCACGCACCATGACCCGTTGTTGCCTCCCTGTGAGGTATTCCTGATCCATTCCAGTGCCCTTCCTGTTATACACGCTTGGTCTTCCATCTTTTTACTAATCTCATGTGAGGAACTGTGTCAAAGGCCTTCCTGCAGTCCAAGAAAATGCAGTCAACCCACCCTTCTCTCTTTGCCTTACCTCTGTTACTTTATCATAGAACTCCAGGAGGTTTGTTACACAGGATTTGCCTTCCCTGAAACCGTGCTGTCTGGCGTTGATTAACCTGTTCTGCTCCAGATGCTCCACCATTCTTTTCTGATGATTTTCTCAAGACTTTGCACACTATACACGTAAGTGACACCGGTCTGTAGTTTAGTGCCTCTTTTCTGTCTCCTTTTTAAAGATGGGGACTACGTTGGCCTTTTCCATATCTCAGGTAGCTGCCCAGTTTCAAGGGATGTGTTGAAAATTTTGGTAAGTGGCACACTCAGAACCTCAGCTCCTTCCCGAAGGACCCATGGTGAGATATTGTCCGGACCCATTGCCTTTGAGGTATCAAGGTCACTGAGTAACTGCTTCACCTCCCCTCAGATGTGTGTATTCCTCCAGCACTCGATACATCCCTTGTTGGTGATGCACCCGTCCTGTCTACCCAACTGCCTCCTTCCTTCACTGTGAATACTTCTCTAAACCTCGAGTTGAGCTCCTCACATACCTCTTGATCATTACTTGTGAGTTCCCCATCTTCCTCCTCAGCCTTATCACCTGATCCTTTACTGTTGTCTTCCTTCTGATGTGGCTGTACATCAGTTTCGGGTCAGACTTGACTTTCGATGCTATGTCGTTTTCGTACTGTTTCTGGGCCTCCCTCCGTACCTGTGCATACTCGTTTCTAGCTCTTCGACTAATCTCCTTGTTTGCTTGGGTTCTTTGCCTTCTGTACCTTTTCCATTCTCTGGCACTCTGAGTCTTTGCCTCCCTACATCTTTGGGTAAACCAGGGCTCTTTCTTGTCTTCCCATTTATTCTTTTTCCTTTGGGTATAAACCGTTCCTCTGCCTCCTTGCACTTTGTCGCTACGTATTCCATCATTTCATTTACTGACTGTCCTTCCATTTCCTTTCCCACAGAATCTCCTGCAGGAAATTCCTCATACCTGTGTTGTCCCTCTTTTATAGTCTGGTATGTCTCTTTCAACACCATTTTCCCTCTCCACCTGTAGCTCTACTATGTACTCAAAGCTCAGCACCATATGGTCACTGGCTCCCAGGGGCTCTCGTGTGTTATGTCCTCGATATCTGAGCTATTCAGGGTGAATACAAGGTCCAGCCTTGCTGGTTCGTCCTCTCCTCTATCTCTGGTCGTGTCCCTGACATGTTGGTGCATCAGGTTTTCCAGTACCACGTCCATCATCTTGGCTCTCCAAGTTTCTGGACCCCACGTGGTTCTTGGTTCTCCCAGTCGATCTCTTTGTGGTTGAAATCGCCCATGACCAGTAACCGCTCTGCTCATGTGCGCTTTTCTTGCCACCTCCGCCAAGGTGTCCACCATTGCTCTGTTGTTCTCGTCATATTCCTCCCTGGCCTCCTGCAGTTTTGTGGTGGGTTGTACATCACTGCAATGACTATCTTGTGCTCCCAGACTGGATGGTACCTACTATAAAGTCCCTTTCTACACACCTCCATTCCTGCCATTTCCTCAAATCTCCAATGATTCCTTACGAGCAGTGCGACCCTCCTCCCCCTGCTCCTTCTATCTTTCCTCAGGATCTGATATCCTTGTGGGAAGATTGCATCTGATATTGCCTCATTTAGTTTAGTTTCTGTGACTGCTATGATGTCTGGGGACATTTCTCCTATTCTTTCATTCCACTCTTCATACTTATTCGTGATTCCATCTGCATTTGTGTACCAAACCTTCAGCCTCGTTTCCAATACTGTGGCTCTAGGGGATCTTGGCTGGATGGGGGGGGTGTTTGCAGGGTTCCCATGGAGGGTTGTTGCATGGGTGGGGGGGGTTGTATGGTTGGGGTGTGGTCTGATTGGGTGGGGTTTGTGATGGGGTGGGGTAGTGGTGATGATGGGTTTAGGGTTGCTGGGGTGGGGACAGGGGACATGATGTGTGTGTGCGATGTTAAACTATATGGTTGCCGTTGGGTTGCTGTGGTTTGAGGCCCTCCGTGAGTGCTTCCGGTGGGTGTGGTTGTCCTTCTGCTTGGGCCTGGTGCCCCTGTACCTCGCTGTCTCCATCTCTCTCTCCTCCCTTCGCTTTCTTAACCTCTCCTTTTGGGCCTCCCTTTCTTCCTGTGTTCTGTCCCGATCTAGGTATACATCGTGGTACTCCTGGCTCGCCCTCAGCCGTGCTTTCTCTTGTAGGATCATGGTACGGCTGATTCTGCATTGAAGATTACTTTGAGGGGTCGATTTCTTCCCCTTGTGTACCACCCGATTCTCCGAAAATTTGTCACCTGGGACGTGTCTCCCCCTGTTGCTAGCATAATACCTATAATCCTTTCCTTCTCCTCCTGTTTCCTTCTGTCATGGGTGACCCCTTCGACTTCCTTAAGGCCGTAGATAAAGATGGACTTCTCCCTTTCCTCCTCCCACTGTGTCTCCCTTTGCCTCATCAGAGATGCATTAGCATCTTCCGGTTCTGTCATGGTTGTAGCCCCTGTGTTCCTCTGTGTGTCTGGCCTACTCATTTGCCCAAGTCCACTGCTGTATATTGTTGGGGCCTCTGCGTTTAGTGCACCTGCGGCTTGACTACCCTCTCATGTGTTGTTACTGTGCCCTCATGCTTTGCTTCTGTGGAGCCCTTCTTGTCCCTGGTTGCTTTATCTATACCCTCTCATGTGGTGTTAGTATCCTACTCATCTTGTATCGGACCCCATGTGTGTCTGACAGTGCCTGAGCATACAAGAGTTC
The DNA here is from genome assembly GCA_009830355.1 of Cherax destructor. Taxonomy (NCBI): domain Eukaryota; kingdom Metazoa; phylum Arthropoda; class Malacostraca; order Decapoda; family Parastacidae; genus Cherax; species Cherax destructor. The sequence continues at coordinate 115,213 of WNWK01005109.1, read as the reverse complement.
TTTTTTCTCCGCATTCCCTATGACTGTGTCAGATGCCCCACATGTGTTTGTCAGTGCCTGTGCATACAAGAGTTCTTTTGTCTTCTCAATCCCTTTGATAGGTGTTGGTATCCTGCTCCTCTTGTTTCGGGCCCCACTTGTGTCTGGCAGTGCCTGAGCGTTCAAGAGCTCTTCTCCTTTCTCTGCATTCCCTTTGGCTGTGTCTGATGCACACGCTCCAAGCACCGATTCTGAACAGGTACTTGCATCTCTACTCTGCATCAGGCTCTGCAGCTTCACTTCTAAGATCTGGATCTTGTCTTCTGCATTTTTGACTTGCATTTCCCATTTTCTGCTCTCCTCAGCGATCCTCCTCTCCATTCCCTCGCTGATCATCAATATCCTCCTCTCCCATTCCTTTTCCCTTCTATTGAGTTCCTCTTCCCACTGTAAACTCCCTGGAGCGACCATCGTACCCCTTGTTGGCATCCTTCTCCCTGAACTGCCCATATTCCTGCGATGTGCCCTTATGGATGTAGTGAGAGTGTCAGAAGGGAGGGAGAGATGAGAGGGACAGAGAGGAGGGGTCGTAGGGCAGGGTACTCAATTAAGGGATAGAGGGAGGGAGAGAGAGAGAGAGAGAGAGAGAGAGAGAGAGAGAGAGAGAGAGAGAGGGGAATTTGTTTGGAGGTAGTGTGGTAGGGGGCAGATCAAGCGGGGAAGGAAGGGGGAGGGAGAGAGGGAGAGGAAGAGTGAGAGAGGGGTGGATAATGGGAGGGGGAGGGGAGGAGAGAGGGAGAGATTTAGGGAGAGGGAGAGAGAGACAGAGAGATAGAGGTAGAGAGAGACAGAGAGGTAGAGAGAGAGTGGTATCGAGAGGCAGAGAGAGTGGTATAGAGAGAGAGGCAGATAGTGGTATAGAGAGAGAGGCAGAGAGAGTGGTATAGAGAGAGAGTCAGAGAGAGTGATATAGAGAGAGAGGCAGAGAGAGTGTCAGAAGGAGGGAGGAGATTTTCAGGCGGGAGGCCTGAGAGGGATAGGGAGGGGAAGAGTGAGGCAGATAGCGGTATAGAGAGAGAGGCAGAGAGAGTGGTATAGAGAGAGAGTCAGAGAGAGTGATATAGAGAGAGAGGCAGAGAGAGTGTCAGAAGGAGGGAGGAGATTTTCAGGAGGGAGACCTGAGAGGGATAGGGAGGGGAAGAGGGGGGAGGGAGAGAGAGGGAGAATGGGAGGGAGAGAAGGAGAGGGAGAGAGAGGGGAGGGAGAGAGAGAGGAAGGAGGGAGTGAGAGGAAGGGGAGAGAGAGACAAGAAGGAGGAAGTGAGAGGAAGGAGAGAGAGAGACAAGGAGTGAGAGGAAGGAGAGAGAGAGACAAGGAGGGAGTGAGAGGAAGGAGGGAGTGTGTGTGTGTGTGTGTGTGTGTGTGTGTGTGTGTGTGTTCCCCACCCATGCAACGAGCGAACTTTATAAATATTTAAATAGATCGTGTCAAGCTATTCGATTTTAATGCGTATAATGTGTGAGCACTGGAAAATGTTAGATTCATGATAGTACATATTGAAGCCTCGTCAGCGTATATCAGGGTTGCACTGGCCTAGATTCTACTACGATGTTAACTTTCTTTAGAATATTATGACAAGCTCTGGTTTACTGAGTTTTTTTTGTGGCTATAATAATAATTATAATGTGTAGGTTTTATTATAATGCATTACTTGGCGACTTATGGCAGAGACAATGTTGGTCTGTCTTGCCCAACATTAAATGTATTTCAGGTATAGGCACACATAAATACAGTTACATAAATTGTTATACATAGCAACGTATGTGTAAATTACTTAGGATAACCCCCCAAAAAAGTCAAAGTGACTTATTTCCACTAGGGGTCCTTAATTTTCATTGTAGGTCCTTCAGGTCAAGTCTCATTTTTAAAGACGTTATTAAACGTCTTTTCACTTGTGCTTATTTTTTTCAGGTCACTTAACATGACCTCCATTAGTGTTGTTGGCAGGTGTCAGTGTTGAACATGTTATTACAGAGCTTGGAGGGGAGACTAAACACTTGGAATTAAGTTCAAGGTTATTTTATTCTGAGTCTTGAGTTGCTGCCTTTCATTATTTTATTCATAGGGAAGAGCTAAACCCTTAGGATATCGTGAAGCGCCTGGCCAATAGGAGGTAATTAGATTTGATCCAAGGAGATGGAGGGTAGGTTCAATTCCTTAGATCAAGAGCCCTCCATTAGCATCAAGGCCCCCTCCTGAAAGTGCTACCACCTCAGAGGTCTGTTATATAATTTCTGTCATTGCCACTTGGGCATACATTTACTGATATTATAACATGATATTATGAATTTGAAGGAGTTAGAGAAGCTGGCTGGAAAACACCCACTGGTGATGAGAGAAATCCTCCCATGAACAGTGTTAGTATTTTTTTGGGGCCATGAAGCTTGAACAACTGTTTTGGGGGCCCCTTCGCAATCCCTTTTCATACAGAAGGCCCAAAATTTGTAAGCAATGTTTACTAAAACCGCTTCTGGGGCCCTCCGGGATTAGGGGCCCTAAAGCTTAAGCTTCATTAGTTTCATAGTATTTGTGCCCCTGAGTGTTAGTAAAGTACTAAACAACAATTTCTTCTGAGTTTAGAAGGTGGAGCTGGAAGAAGCTAGGAGGGAGATACAGCTTCTGAGAGAACAACACATAAGGATTCATAACCGTCTTCATGGCAACAAGAAAAACGATAAAGGAAATGACAATAACAAATGGAAAGTGGTTGGTAAAAAAGGAATAAAACTGAAGATAAAGAAGTCTGTTAAGGCAACTGTGGAAAGTCCAAATCCCTTCGCAGTATTGCTGGACGAGTGTAGTTCGTCCACCGACAAGGAGACAGGTAGGACAAAGTGAAACTCGTGACGTTAATAACATACTTATTGAGAACTCTCAGGTTAGATATTTGGGCAAAGCATTTTGTAACAAGAAGAGAAATAAGAGAATATAGAGGAGCTCGTTTCTTGGGCTGGGATGGAGGATATAGTTAGTAGGTTAAATATTATAAAAAATAATGTGAGCAATGTCATTGTCTTGAAGAAATTACGTTGATAAGCTAAGGAGAGAGGACCTGCTCTTCAAGTACAGAACAACATTAGTTAGAATTAGGCCAACAGGAAGAATCCTGGTCATGTGTAACATTTTTGCCACTAAAAGGAGTTGCCAATGAATGGATATCTAAGGCATTTGATGAAATTATGGCTAGAAAAGTACAGCAAAGAAATTGCATTGTTATTCATTGATAATTGGGATAATATCGGTGTCAAACAAGACAGGGGTAGTAAGGTTGTCCAATTCAATTAAAGAGAGCCTTTAACGAATTCTGTTGGGCTTTAGGCTATTGGAAGTTGGAGTGTATGTAGTGAAGAGGCGGGGCCAGGAGCTATGACTCCTGAGTACACAAGGGGTCATAATTGGAAGTTGAAGACTCAGATGAGTAACAGGGATGTTAGGAAGTATTTCTTCAGTCATAGAGTTATCAGGAAGTGGAATAGTCTAAAAAGTGATGTAGTGGAGGCAGGATCTATACATAGCTTTAAGAAGAGGTATGATAAAGCTCATGGAGAAGGGATAGAGTGGACCTAATAGCGACCAGTGAAGAGGCGGGGCCAGGAGCTATGAATCTACCCCCTGCAGCCACAATTAGGTGAATTAGGTAGTACACATACATACATAGGAATTACTAAACCATAGATAGTCATCCAGTGCTCGATGAATGAGAGGTAATCGGGTTTAATCCAAGAATAGGGAGGGTAGTTCCAATTCTTCATTTCTAAACTGGAGCGTAATAAATACAATATAAATGAGAATAGGGGCGTGAGCAAGACAAATATTTATGCCACCGAGATCTTGTTTATTTGAAGGGTTGGGACACCCCTGTTGAATGCCACAGAGGCACAGTACAAAGTTTTCCATTCTGATAGAAAAATCGAGATCGTGGAGTGGCGATGTATGTCAGCGTAAATTTTAAACTAATATTAGGGAACCACTAGCTACTGTCGACCCTGGGTTCTCCTGACTTTTGATTTTATCGATGAAGATCCAACAAGTAACGAGGAGGATTGCCAATACGAAATTTTTCAAAATATACAAGCTGCGCAGTGCACATATAATTTCCACAGATAAATCATATGTCAAAAATGACCCTAAATGGATAAGCAGGAAACTAAAACACTCTTAGAGAAGATAATCATTTACAGGCCGAGTAATGACCAATGTGTTGAAATTAACAGAGGTTAAAAAGGTCAGTTTCGGTTTTGACCTTGACAAGGGAATAAAGAAGACATGAGTAACTTTGTCGACGACACAAACATTGATCGAGTAATAAACTCAAGAGAAACAGAGTTACATAATAATATGGGCAAGTTAATGTTGTGGTCCGAGTGACAAATACATCTCAAGTTTGACAAGTGCAAAGTTCTACTCCTTGGGAATGAAAATAAATCTATCACCAACAAATTAAATGTAGAGTTGGACCGTACTGCGTGCCACAAGGACCTGTGGCTTATGTGAATCTTTAACTTCCATTTATGTACCTCGTGGCTGGATCCCTCTTTTCAAAAACCTTCTGTGAAAGTTGGTCAGAGTGATTACATACAATAACACTGTACATTACATTACACATTAATATTTTCACAGAGAATCGCTAAACCCTTAGAAGTCATAAATCACTCTGGGAATGGAAGGCAAAATTTTTTGATCCAGGTAAAGGAATTGCCCTTCAAATTCATAGGAGAAGAGCCCTCACCGGCGTCAAGGAGTCTTCCCTGAACGATAAGTTATATATATATAATTAGGTAATCGAATAAAGATTACCTACTTTCCTTGTGTGTTGGAGGATTAAGGTAAGTTAGTGAGACTTAATCTTCGTCTGACCTGCTCGACCCTCGCCTGCCTTGTAGCTCTTACCTTAATTATAGACAATTACTAATTTGTAAAATATTGGTAACTTAGGCACACGCCATCACGGACACTGTTTTAGTGTGTGGGCGTAATTGTGGTGGGTAAGTTAGTGTGTGGTGCAGTGGTGGTTGTGTGGGTATAAAGTAGTGGATATGTGTGGTAGTTGTGTGGGTGTAAAGTGGTGGATGTTTGGTGGTGGTGGTGGATAAGTTTGTTTGTGTGGGGGAGGTGCAGTGATGGTGGGGGTTCTGTGGGTATATGGTGGATGTGTGTGGGTACAGTGGTGGTGGATAAGTTAGTGTGCATGTAGTGCGGTGGTGGTAGTTGTGTGGGTGTAAAGTGGTGGATGCGTGTGGGCGAATAGGAACAAAGAATGCAAAGGCATTTCAACAGGCAGTTCCCTCTCTGGATAGCCACAATGAGATGCTGGAACAGGCAGTTCTTGGGCCTCTAGCAGTGTCGATGAGCATGGAACCCAATTCACTGAGGACACCTGTTGCGCATATTTTCCCCAGGGTCGAAGTTTATGATCCTTATTTGACAAAGTGGTAGTGGTTTTCCTAGTCCTCGTAGTTATTCCATTTAGATTCTTTTCTGTGATCAGCAGCACCGCCATGTTGCCTTACACTAAAATGGATATTGGCATCAGCCGATTGGATACACAGGCACAGTTCCACACCAGTTGTCTACCACTTCTAGGGATATATTGTGATCCCATCAATGTGGTCAGCAGGCTTACCAGGATTGAGGGATGCTAGGAATCAGGATTCTCCCAACCATAAAGAGGCTCCTATTCATGATATTGATGACTTCATTGTGTTATGCATGCCAGCCCGTGGCACCTGCAGAGTTTTCACCATGCAGACCATATTGGTCAAGTTCCAAAATGCTGGGAATACACTGACATTCAAAGTGAATAGCAGTAAGGTGGAGAGCCACTGTAATAGAGGGTTCGTGGGTTGAGATATATATTACAGGAGCAGCTTTCCAGTTGATATTGTGGTTATGATTCTTAACATGTTGGAAAACTGATGCAGTAGCTGACGAATGTCAAATAGATCTCTTTTGGTCAGAGGTTAGTGATTAAATTTCTACACATTGGTTCGATGCAAGATTGGATGTAGCCCTTGCAAGGAACTTCATATACATCAAGTTATTATTATTATTATTGAGTATTAATATTATATTCATGTGAAGCGCTAAACTCATGTGGGTCATGAGATACAACCTTGGGTGTGAGTATGGATTAATTATTTAGTATCAGTTGTCATTGTATTGCTCTTATTTTTATTACTGGTTTTAAAGTAACAAGTCAATAAAAGTTACTATAGAGCTAGTAACAGTTTTGTAAGTATAATGTGAGTTAATTGAAAGTAATTTTTGCAGCATATATCACGAATGTCGTCACTGGAGAGCATTTCTCCACCGCTGGTCACGCCTGCTAGAGCCAATACACCCACTGAGGCCAAGCAGTCAGCCGCCCTCGCCCGCCCTCAGATAGTGGGCGGCTCCCTGGCTACTTATTCCGCCGTCGACACCGCCAGAACGGTCAATAATTCATACAGCCGTAACAACGAAGTGGGTCAGCCAAATGGTCGCCTCAGACAACTTTCAGAAACATCACGCAATTCTCTGCCGCCCACGAAACTGCCATTCCGTCCTGCTCGAATGCCACCCGAGGCTACGGTGATGGGCATACCGCCCGCGCCGCCACCCACAGCTGCCGGGGATGGCATGAGGAAAGGAGGGAGAGTACACTTGCAGCCATTAACGATAAGAAAGACATCGAACTAAGCTAAGTTAGGGCTGTAGAAAGAACATTGTAGCTTAGCTGAGTAATAACCATGAGCAGTGACAAAGTTATGAGTAACTTCAGTCACTTAACCACCATATTCTAAATGACCTCTTGGATATAATTGTAAAATATTCCAAATTATATTTTGGATATTATTTATATCTTATAAATGTATGCAGGATATCAGGATTATTGTGACAATTGAACATTTAACTAGTCATATCAAGCAGAAATGTATGAAGTGTCCTTATTAGACTAATTACATTCTTTTAGGTGATTTCAAATTTATTTTAAATTAATTAGATTAGTGAACAAATCTTGTCTGCATATCAGTGTAACTACACTAACTATCAGCGGTTGACTTAAGAAAATTATGGAAATAAATAAAAGTATATTAGGCATTACTTGTAGTGATCGTTAATTCATATAATTTTTTCAACTATATGTCATAAACAGAATGTTCTCTGAACAACCTGTTTCATGTTGAAGACGAATTTTTTTCAGATTATTACAGTAACCCTGAAGGATTTGAACCCTTGAGGGCTATTAACCATAGTGGATTAATAATCCAGGATAACCCAAGAAAGTCAAGAGTGTCACTTAATTCTGCTGGGATATTTAGGTCTTCCTTGGGGAACTAATGACTAATATCTTACCCAAGTATACTTCTAAACAAACAAGGACAGTTATAGTAAGGTAACTTCCATATATCTCACATCATCCAGGATTTGAACTTGGGTTCTTTCAGTTGCAAGCCGAAACCTATTAATAGTCTAACAGGAATAAGGTAATAGTTTTTCCAGTCATTTAGTGCAACTAGAAGACTAAATACTATTTTCTTTAGTTTCAGCTGTAGTTTAAGCTGTTGACCACTGAAGCATTAAGGAGTAGTATAATAATTGCCCAGTGATTTTAATTAGTTTTTTTTGTAGAGTAAATTTATGGTTAGTCAAAAAGAGTATTGTATCAACGCTCTTTTCTTTCAAGGAAGCATCATACAACCTATACAAAGATTTTTACTGCTAGTGAATAGTATTTTTACTTAAGCCTAATAATGTGTAGTGTATATTTCTGATACGTATCTTGCATATCGTTGTAAAATATAAAGCTTTGAGAAAAGGCAAGACAGGCTTTTTTTAGAAACTTTTAATATTAGTAAATTTATATTTTAAAACCCCAGGCTTTTATTGAGTGAACAAGGCTAGGCTTTACATTGTATCAAAGCTCTTGTATGGTGGAGTAATAGGGTATGCAATATAAATATATTGGTAAAGAACTGTATAACATAATTATTTATATTTATGTCATCATCTCTGACCTGTGTTGTTTTTTAATATTTCAACTAATATTTCTCTCATGTTATTGTGTATATGTATATTTAAAAAGTGTGTGACACTTTAAAGTATTACACTTCATTGTGAACTGGTTGTTTTATCTGTGTTCTCCACAATGGTCTGGACTAAACAACAAAAGTGTATTGGATAATTGTAATTGTAAAAAAAAAAAAAAACACCTGTGTGGTTCATTCGGTGCTGTTATTAAAGTTCTTACTGTAGATTATGCTTAAAGGATATTATATCTTGATAAGGATTTGAAGACTATGAATCCACTTTATATGTTATTATTATTATTGGTATTATGTATTATTATTATTGGTATTATGTATTTTTATTATTGGCATTATTATTATTATGATAATGATGATGATTATTATTATTATTATTATTAATATGATTAATATTATTATATTCACAATGTTAAACTCACTTTATATACAAAGTAATGTTGGGAGGGACAGAATCCCACACTTAAGAAAATTTGTGCACATGGGGTAAATTATTATTATACTGTATATTTATGAGTAAATATTAAACCTGTAGGGGTCATAAAGCGTGATGGAAATGGTTTTGAAAACCCATAAGTTAAAGAATGAGACACTTGTGCAAAATTTGGGAATCTTTGTTGAGGAAATGTTTCCTCAGTATTGCCATATGTTGCACGTGTGTCTGGGTCATTAAGCACCTGGTGAACAGGCAGCAGTAAGGATTTATCCAAGGATAGGGAGGGTAGCTCCAGTTCCTCGAGTCAAGAGCCCTTTACCATGAAAATGCATCCCCCCTTGAAAGATATATTGGGCTTTTACCTGTAATTTGAAGGCTCTCCTGCCCCCCACAGCCTGACCTGAGATCACATCGCCCTGTTCAACACCTGGTCATCTAGGCTCTCATTGGGGCAGCCCGATCTGAGATCATGTTGCCCTGTTCAACACCTGGTCATCCAGGCTATCATTGGGCAGCCAGACCTGAGATCACATCGCCCTGTTCAACACCTGGTTATCCAGGCTATCATTGGGCAGCCAGACCTGAGATCACATCGCCCTGTTCAACACCTGGTCATCCAGACTATCATTGGGCAGTCCGACCTAAGATCATGTTGCCCTGTTCAACACCTGGTCATCCAGGCTATCATTGGGCAGCCCGACCTGAGATCATGTTGCCCTGTTCAACACCTGGTCATCCATGCTATCATTGGGCAGCCCGACCTGAGATCATGTTGCCCTGTTCAACACCTGGTCATCCAGGCTATCATTGGGCAGCCAGACCTGAGATCACATCGCCCTGTTCAACACCTGGTCATCCAGGCTCTCATTTGGGCAGCCTTACCTGAGATCATGTCCTGTTCAACACCTGGTCATCTAGGCTCTCAGTGCTAGCAAGGAGACTGCTGTCTTTTCTATCAGGAATGGCACATGGTGTTTCCTCATTAACACATTCAGATTAAGGGTCTGGTTGTTTTCAACACCCAGATTTGTCTTCACTACATTCACTTCTGGATTAGAAATGATCTATGTATTTTATTTTTTTTGCACTTGGTTGCCACAAAACATGAAAGGATGATTGCCTAATTACATCTGATAAAGGTTATGATAAAGACTGTAATATATAATTTCAATAAAATTGGCCCAATGGTTCAGAAGTTTAATTAACCATCAATTAAGTGAGTCCAGGAGCTGTAGATCTTCACCCTCAAGAGACCCAGAAGCTGTAGCTTAACACCCTTAAGTCCCAGAAGCTAATCTCAACACCATCAATAGGATGGAGATAAATGGTATAAAATACTGACACTGTGGAAAAATACACAATTTCAGTATAATACGATCCTTTATTGACTACATTTTGCCTACAGAGTGAGCTTTATCAAGTCACAAACAGATAATAAGCCCACTGTGTAGGCAAAACATAGTCAATAAAGGATTGCATTATATTGCATTTGTCTGTTTTTCCACCATCAATAGGACCAGGAGCTGTAGTTTGACATACCGAGTCCTAATAGTTTTAGTTCAATACCATCAAGAGCAGCTGTAGTTCAGGACCAGGAGCTGTAAATTAAAGTTCTAAGGTCCAGGAGCTGTAGCTCAATAACCTTTGCTCACTCTTCACTGACATAAGCTAACTGTACCCATGATAGTGAAAAAACTGCAAGGAAACCTTTATTACAACATTCCATAATCTAATTAATTATGAAGTTTATACATTTGGACACAGCACTGTTATTTTTTTTTTTGTCATCAGATGGGTAAATAACAAACTCAGGAGATGTGGTAGATTTATTTACAATCTATAAAGTCACCTAAAAAGGTAAACATCAATATTTGAAAAACAATACAAAAAACAAACCCTGAGAGACCATCGTTTCTAAGACTGATGCTAAGTTCAAGCAATACTGGGAAGGATCTGAAATCTTCTCCAAACTTTTTTTTATTTTGTTTCTGAACTTCAAAAAGTAGATCAATAAAATTGATTAATCTATATTTAAACTATTAAAAAACTAGTGCACTTAAGTTAAAAGCTCTAATGTAACCTCTTCTCTAAAGTGTGTGACAAACTGCATCCAAGTTCTTCATGTGTCCCTCGTTCACATTATAAAAGCTCATATAAACAGCTCTGTACATTGACATCCTTGAGAAATTCAACAGCAATTTCTCAATCACTGATGACTGGATAAGAATGAAGCACTGCAACATGATTTTAATTATAAATATAAGTATTTTGCATTATTTTTATTAACTGTTGGTACCTTGTTTAAAGACTCCCCTGCATAGAATAACTCTTCAAATCCAACCCATAGCCTTGCAGATGAGCACCACTGTAGTTTCTTTTTAATGTTAAAACACCAAGACACTACAAAAGGGACATTAAGCTTTAGTAAACAAAAATTATCATAATTAGATAATATTTTAATCTACTGCAAACATCGGTTACAACCTTACTAGTGAACATAATACGTACTATACATTACATTAATGAATAATTGAACAATAAGATTAGGTAAAAATTAAATGCATATAGTCTATATAATTGCAAACATGTTGGCTGCAGGAAGCTTTGTAAGCCTGCGTGACAATCTTGAGCATTACTTGTCGTGAGGGAGCGGGAATTTGGTGGTCATTTATCATCAAACTACATTATACAGTATCAGAAATTGGGTTGTTATTCAGCGAGTGAAAAATGGCTGCAGTATTTTAGTTTGGTGTAACAGTAGCATGGTGATGGAGTAGTATGATTTGTGTTTGCCTGTAGCTTGGTGGTACAGAAGTTACAGTGATACAGTAGTATTCAGGTGGACCTGTAGTTTGGTGACACAGAAGCATATATGGGCATGCTTGTAGTTTAGTGATGCAGTGGTATTGTTTGTATCTTTGTAGTTTGGTGATGCAGTAGTATTTGTTTGTGTGCCTATAATTTGGGGACAATATAGTAATAGGGTATCTACATATAAAGTTCGGTTACATCTTGCCAAAAGAGTACGGGGGTCATGAATTATTGGTACTAATTCTATGGTTGATGGTCAAGCCCGAAGTGTACTGATGACCCCACTATGTAACAGTGTAGGTGGGGTACAAATAAGTACTCTACTGAGAAGTGTTGCAATTTGGAGTACTACTGTACCTCTACGATCCCATAATTTTATGCATTAACCTAAAGTGCACTGCTGGCTGCTAATTGTAATTTATTAGTCTGGAGTATGGTGATTACTCAACAGAGTGATGCATTATCTTAAAACATCTTAATATATTGATAATGCCATAAGGTGATGTGCCATCTTAGAGGATGGTGAAGGCTCACCATGACAGACTGTGGTTATGATTCCACATTTTGAAACATAACTGCTGGTTTTGGGAAATGAATTAACCAAGTAGAGCACCATTTTGTATTAGAGAGTGCATAACAACTTGACACTGGTGATGATACAAGGGGAAGATATGCTATACTTGCAGTGGGATAATCAGGTCTGACTGAAGCATAAAAATAGTTAACACTTGAACCTCACAGCACATGAATATTTTGTAACGGATAACACCAAAGGAGTTCATAGTTTACAAATAATGTAATAGTAAGAGAACAATGTCTCTATTTCTACAGCTAAACTGCATTGTGTTAAATATTTTTGTCATATTTCAACAATATCATGAAAGCATATCACTCATTAGTGTTTACAGTTAAACCATACACATTCAGATTGATCTATCTTGAGTATATTATCACAGACACTTCGTTAACTGGGCCATAATTAACATTCTTAATTTAGTTCAATTTTAAGTGAAATTTTATCCTCATCCATTTAAAAGAGTAAATTATCTTATTTTCCTGTGAACTAATTTTAGCACATCCACATTAATGACTTGTTAGATATCTTGAGAGTGAATACTGTCAACTACTTGACCCTGTCTTACTCTTTCCTCCTCACTCCTGGTTCTTCCTTACTCCTACAAGATGTTATTCCTCCTTACCAACAGCATGAAATCATCATCTCCCTTTTCATCAACATTTAAAAACTCAAAATATATCCTCCATTGTACCAGTAACTCCACTGCCCCATTGACTACCAAATACATTTGCTTCCCAGGCTTTCTCAACTTATCATCTTTCTCCAAAACTGTTTCTTATTTTCAGCAAAATTAGCTGATACATTTATACACATATGTATGTGTATGTATGTATGCTTTTAATACACTGGTTGTCTCCCACTGAGGTAAGATGATGTAGAAAAAAGGAAACATTTTCACTGTTAATCATTCCAAGACTGTCTTATGCAGACATCACGGTTCAGATGGCCCTGCACACACCCATGCAGTACTCTCATAGATCACAGGGGTTAAAGCTATTGAAAAAATATTTACTGTACTTTGAATAATTGCACATTAAACCATATTTTTTTTTTAAGAAAACTCTTAGCCAACATTGAAATTTCAGTATTGTACTATTGTATGCACAATATGTTAAACTATTATTTTGAGATGTTTTAACAATTTATGCCCCATGGGCAAGCAATTAAAAGAACCTGCTGGGCTACTGCATTATGCTCTCAGAAAATATTCTAATATTTAAACAAAACAACAAGGATAAATTATTTAGGGAATGTTTATTTGAAGGGAATGATATAAAAAAACAGAACAATCATCTCTGATGATTACTACATGATGATGGTCACTATACAAGGATAATTTCCAATCATATTCAGAGCTCAGAACTATGGTAGATTATGCTCTTTAGTAAGAGAGAGTGCCACTCAACAATCACAACTAAAATTTTATTTAATTATTCGCTCAACTGAATTATTATAGTTTCTTATTTTTTCATTGTCTACCCTAATACACAAATGGCCCGCACATAGCAGAAAGAAGCTTATGATGACATTTCAGTCTGATATGGATCATTAGCTAATGGTCTAAGTTAGACCGAAACATTGTCATGAGTTTCTTTCTCCGACATGCAGGTTATTTGCACATTGTTCCAGTCATGGTATTGTGCCTTTTTATTCTACCTAATTATACCACTAGCCTTACATCCTAAAGTATATGAATAGCAGAGAGACACTCTTATTTATGTAAATATTTCCCTTATGCAGTACAGCCCCTACTTACAACATGAATGTGTTCCCGAAAATTTATTGTAAGTCAAATGTTCAGCACTCAGAACTTATTTTCTCATAGGAAATAATGTAAAATGGATTAATGAGTTCCTCAGCCCTAATTTTCCATATTTAATTTCGGTTAGCGTTTTCCCACATGAATTCTACACCTGGTCTTTTACCTTCAATATGCTTTTACAACTGAATATTTCTACAATGTGTACACATTAAATAAACAATAAAATAATACTGTATAACTAAATTGTTTAACAATACGTTGAGTATATTATTTACCTCGAATGTTGATCCTGTCTTGCTCACTGGAAGGGATGTTTCTTGATTATATTAAGCTTAGTAAGTAGCCCCACCACTGAAAATGCAAGTCACTTTTTCGCACGTAATTAACTACATGTATAGTAGTTCCAAGAGACAATGTTGAGAGTGTGCAAAACATCATAAATCAGGGTCCTACTGTATTGTACATAATTTTTCAATCAATAAGTCATGTGTTTCTGCAGAGTCTATCTCTAATAAGTGTGAAATAGTAAGATAATTATAAACTTTGAAAGCATCTTGCTCGTGGCCATCATCTCACTGAAGAGTTGTAGAGGAAGCAAGAGATCGTATAAGTTGTTAAATGTAGAGATGTTTAAATTGGAAAAAAAAATAAGGTCAGCTACTGTACAGTCATACCTCACTTTACGTCAAATTCGCCTTTACGCCACTTTTCTAAAATAAATTTCAGTGAACGTCATTACATCCGACTTTAAATCACTCAGCAACGTCACCAACATCATAATTTTTGAATTGTGTTCATTATTCTTTAAAAATATAACTAAAATGTGTTTTTAGTGTTCTTTAAGGTTTAGCAATGTAGTTATATTCTTTTGCGAATTATTTATGCTAGTTTTACAGTGTTTTTTTGTCATTTTTAAAGTATTTTTAAGGCATTACGTCTAGTTTATGTCAAAAACCGGGTTGTCACGGCTCTTGGAATCAATTAATGATGTAGGGCGGGGTATGACTGCATTTAATTTTTATGTATATTTGCATCCCTTAAATTTTCTGAACTACACCATGTTGTATTAAACAGTGAGCAAATGTATCTCTTTATTCTGTAAAAAACATATATAACAGCATGATTTGCATTATTTAAGGATTTTAAATTTTGAAAATGTTGATCTTGCAAAGGTTTAGAATTTTCTGTTGTGAATATTACATGAAGAGATAAAATAAATATCTTCATAACAGCAGACAGGGCTACTGGATATCAAAATTTAAGCCATATTTTGAAATATTAACTTAGTAACTTTGCTTCAAATTTAAAAAATATCTAAATATTTTCCAAAATTCACACTACCATCTTTGTTAGAAAAATTAATTACAATATAAATCTGAATTTTATATACAGGAGGGCCCTGCTTATACAGCAGGTAGGTTCTGGGCAACTGCTGTAAAGCAAAAATTACTGTAAAGTAAAACAGCTTTTTTTTACTTTCAAATACACACACAAAAGCCTGATAACATGTTTACACTATCATGTGTTCAGTGAGCAAAAGAGTTAGGCCTAAAAAATGTATATACAATACAGTGGACCCCCGCCTAACGAGCACCCCGGAAATCGTACAATTATGTAAGTATAATATTGTAAGTGCTTGTGGAAGTGTATTTTTGAGGGTCTGAAATAGACTAACCTACGTGACATTATTTCTTAAGGTAGTAAATTCGTTCGGTAATGGCACTTGAGCAGGCTTCTGGAATGAATTTTGCTCGTTAGGCGGGGGTCCACTGTACATGCATTACTTATTTAAAATATTTTCAATTTTAGCTTATAGAGTAGTGAATCTATTTATTGTAGGAAGTCTGAATAAATGAAGAATAGGTATACTGAAAACCGTTGCATTAGTGAAATGCTGTAAAGCGGGGCCTTCCTGTACTGTATCTTATGGCCTAGCTCTATTGCTCACTTAATACATGATAGTGTAAACATGCTGATTATCAGGCTTTTATATGGATTTGAACGTGGTAGCCTGGAACCTAACCTGCTGTATAAGTTGGGTCCTTCTGTATGTTATAACACAGTACAGTATGTACTGTACTTAGGATACAGTCCTGTACTAAAATACACTACATTATATATTTATGTGATCTGCAACACTTGGAAAATATATTTGTCAACCACTATTGAAATAAACAGAAAATTAAGCTCAAAATTATTACTAGGTTTTATATTGTTACGATGCATGATGTACCTGCGTTTCATTGACTACCGTTAAATAAGTGACTATCAGATATGACATTATGTTTATGTAGGTCTTCACATTTGTAAGATCTTCAAAAATAACACAAAACTGGTTAATTTGTTATCCTTCATTAACACGGATTCCTCTCTTTCCAGCTTCATATTTTACATGACATCCTTGACCTTTCGCTAATGTTTTTAATAATGTTTAATAATATTTTCATGAGGGTAATAACGTTGCTATCTGCATTGTCATTTGGCTCATTAAGGAGGCAGGATCCCTCCTGATAACAAGTGATCCATAATGCTCCAGTCTACACTTGGAGTCTTTCTCTTTTAAATCAAAATAATACCACCATGGATTGGCTTAGTAAGGGAGTGTAACCTAAATATAGCATAAGCTATATTAAACTGTAACAGCTGATATTTAGAAAACTGGCACAGTCATAATTACTATGAATACAGTGTCAACTGAAAAAAAAGTACAAAGAATGACTCTGTAGGTGTTAATGGGTTTATCTTCATCTTAATAAAACGAACTTGAAAAACAAACCTATGATTAACACAGATAAAACCTACACAGTCACTGGAACTTCCAATTAAGACAGTCATTGAAACTTCCAATTAAGACAGTCATTGGAACTTCCAATTAACAGTCATTGGAACTTCCAATTAACACAGTCATTGGAACTTCAAATTAATACAGGCATTGGAACTTCAAATTAAAAATCAAATAATCACTGGCAAAATTAAAGAGCCAAATTTACCAGTTCACAGTCATTTATTAGTTTGAATACTGAGAAGGTTTATGATACTGCCATTACTATCTCTAGCCAATCCCTGATGTGTGTCATGCCATAAGACTATTGCTTGTGCAATCAGTAATACAGTCAGCCATTCAGATTAATGAAGTGTCTAATCTGCAAAAATTGTGAACTATGACGATTACTGATGGGCAACCTATAAATAAATTTGATTTCTCTCATTTTTTTGCCAACATTTTGGGGCTTCTCGCATGATTCTTAAATTGAAAAATTAACCATTGAATTTCACTCAAGCTGTACTCAAAATATATTTACCCACACTCAAACTTCTTTTCTATCTGCTCTTTTTTTTTTTTATAAATGTCAGAATTAATCAAATTACAGCAATAATTAAAGAGACAGAGCTTCCAGAATACAAAATGAATGCAATTTTGAAACAATATTAATATGTAGACATAATTTTATACAGTAATTATTCACAGATTCATGTGACTCTAGGAATGTAACTCACAAATTTGGGAAGGCTGAATGTACTTTTGAATATGTATATACTTCGGCATACTTTTCTGAGTTATTGTATAGAATACAGTATTTATACTGTACAGTATTATAATGTATAGTGTAGTCTCGATGGGAGACAGCAAGCGTGTTAAAAAAAATTACTTTATACATAGAAAATGCAAAAAATTGGCTAGAAAATGTAGCTTCATCTTCAGAAAGCTCCTCAATATGTAAAGTAACAATAGCATGACCAGTCCTGATGCTTATGGATTAATTGTACCATATTATAAATACACATTTACTTCTAAAAATCACTCGTCTCAAACATTCACCATATTGAATACAATTTGCACCACATTTTGCCTTATTGATAATGTATTAGCCAAAATATAAGATGAAATGCTGAAAATATGTAGTATTAGCTAAAATATCAATATCCTCTTACATCTGTTCAACATACAGCTAATGCCTTAAAATGTAGTTTTTATGGTAAGCATTCTAATCTGAAGGGAAAAAAATATTGGTCAGACTGGGCCAAAACCCTCTTCAGGTATAAAAATTTTGGGATCATGAATGCCTAGGCCTGTTTCTCATAGCCCTTGCTAGGGGGGCCTGCTCTAAGGTGAGCCACTGTAGGCCTGCCTCCATCTAAACTACCGCACCAGACAAGGTACCAGCAAGGCCTGCCTGAATAAACCGTCTCTCATGTTGAGGCGTGACCTGACCCCTAAGAGTGACATCACTACCAAGAGTGACATTACCACTAAGAGTGACATCACCACCAAGAGTGACATCACTACCATATATTTTGACAAGATTTCCCACCGACCTGAGCAAGAATTACTGTACTGAAGTTTAACTATCCTTCAGATAAATTGAAGTCTGAGACTGACACAATAAGATCCAGTTCTACACTTTGCCTCTGTGTATGTGTGTGCATGATAACCATTGGGATAACACTCAAAAGACCCTCTAAGGATATTTTAAATCCTTATTTGAAACTTAAGGACCAAGATATACTTCATGAATTAAATTGAGACGAAATTTACATCACAGAAGACCACTATTACTGCTTATGCATGCTAATAAAAGCTGCCTTTTAAGGCCACTGATAAGTCTCCTCAGGCCTTTTTATACAATTTTAATTGAAAAAATATGAGTTGTGCCATTGGCTGTGGAAATTCCAGACTGAGGATGAGCTAACCTGCTACACAAGAGGAAACAATATGAGATAATGAGCAACATGAAATTACACCAAGAATTACTTGGTACACTTATCTCTTAAATGCTGAAATTACATATCTGAAATGTAATCTGATATTTACTTTCTGAAATGCAGTTGTTGCAGATTACTTATTAACAAAGATGCATGCTAACAATCATCGATTCTAAAATATATAACATTCCTCAGAGACAGCTTCAAGGTATACAGTAATAACATACAGTACGTGAAACTGAAATTATCATCACAAGATATCCTAAATGACATTCCAATATGGTGTACATACAAATCTAAACGCTAATGTGCAATTACAGCGATAAAAACAAAGTTAACAAATATTCTGACATGCAACATGGAGCAGGGGTAAAAAAATAACATGTTAGTCTCCGTCACTGCCTCTTGCAACGCATAATTAATCACATCAAATATTATTGTGCTAATTTGTCTTGTCCTCTTCATTCTTGGAGACTTTCACAGCAGTGTGTTGCCACTACTCTCACGTGTTTTATCTGTCAAGGTTTCATAACATTTACACCACATTCATACTAACATATCATTTGTATACTGCACTATGTCTTCAAACTTGTGCCAGACATTCTGAACACACATTCACAGCAGCATTAAAAGGTGAAATGAGTCACTTTATTTAGGACACACAAAGAGCTTGCACACTGTCCTTGGGTAATTCAATCACTGATCCACTCACAGCACATCACATTCTAAGTTACAGCATGATTAATGGTTTGCATACATCCTTAATCAATGATACACTCACAGCACATACTATGTCATACCATGATTTATGGCCTTAACACATCATTAATCATTCCACACCTGTAGATTCTTAAAACACATTTAATGCTAAATCCGTTCCAGGCATTCATAACAAAAACATCATTATGGCTTACGTAAAAAATTTTCACAAGACATCTGCTTCCATAATACTTTCATCTTCTTCCACATCTCTATTGAGATATCCCCCAATCAGAGAATCTAGCCGTTGAGCTGGAATACCCCGCGGTTCTGCTACTTTTGCCACTAAGTCTCCTTCCTCCAGCATCTGTCCTGCTTGAATTTTACGTGCAGCTACGAGCGTCTTACCAAGCTGGGGACAAATCATAAACAATGTACAGCAGGAGTGAATTTACTGGGAAACTGGACTAGGTTTACAGCCACATGAGAAGAAAAATGTGAGTAACAGATCAATGGATTGGTCTAAAGTAAAAAGTATGAGAGTTGTTAATGACAAGGAAGATGCTGATGAATTGAACACTGTAAAAGATTCCTGGAGGTACTCATACCTGAGTAAAGGTAACTGCTGGAACTGGGAGAAGGAAAACCCCACCAAGCAATAAAAGATCAATAAAGGATGAAGTGAAGAAGCAAGTAAATGAGCTGGATATGCTAAAGACAAAGGAGATTTATCTGTCAAAACTTGAATTTGTGGTCACAGTAGAGCCCATGCTAACTTTCCTATCGTGTATAGAAATATACCTAGTTGGATGAATCTTAGAGAGCTAACTGGGGCTGAGTGGCTTATGCACTGACCTGGAGTTTTAGGACTCACTACCATGTATCCTGAAGGGGCTCATGTCTTGAGCAAACTAATATTAAACATCTTAAAAAAAATACTAGAGACAGACAAGACACTAAATGGATGGAAAATACAAATGAAGTGCCAATATTTAAAATAAAAGGTCCAAATAGGAAGAATAAATCTACAAACTTGCATCCCTTACTTGCATATCCTGCTCTGCATCAGAAAAAATATGAAAAAGAATAACATCCCACTAGGGAAGAATGAACTTCATTATGGCTTAAGATCACAAGTTCAGCTAAGGAAAAAGTCCTGCCTCTCTCAATAGTATTTTACAATAAGATTCAATAAATATGGCATGAAAAGAATAGGTAAGTAAAGTGCACATTCCTAGAGTATACTCCTGGCAGCCAATTTTTTTTTTTTCCAACAAGTTGGCCATCTCCCACCAAGGCAGGTTGACCCAAAAAGAAAGAAAATCCCCAAAAAGAAGATACTTTCATCATCATTCAACACTTTCACCTCACTCATACATAATCACTGTCTTTGCAGAGGCGCTCAGATACGACAGCTGAGAATAAGTCCCTCCCAACTGTCACTATCCCAGACCCTTCCTTTAAAGTGCAGGCATTGTACTTCCCATTTCCAGGACTCAAGTCCAACTAAATCAATTAAATGGTTTCCCTGAATCTCTTCACAAAATATTACCCTGCTCACACTCCAACAGCTCGTCAGGTTCCAAAAACCATTCGTCTCCATTCACTCCTATCTAATCGCTCACACATGCTTGCTGGAAGTCCAAGCCCATCGCCCACAAAACCTCCTTTACCCCCCTCCCTCCAACCTTTTTGAGGATGACCCCTACCCCACCTTCCTTTCCCTACAGATTTATACGCTCTCCAAGTCATTCTACTTTGATCCATTCTCTAAATGACCAAACCACCTCAACAACCCCTCTTCAGCCCTCTGACAAATACTTTTAGTAACTCTACACCTCCTCCTAATTTCCACACTCCGAATTTTCTGCTTAATATTTACACCTCACATTGCCCTTAGACACGACATCTCCACTGCCTCCAGCCTCCTCCTCACTGCAGCATTTGCAACCCATGCTTCCCACCCATATAAGAGTGTTGGTACCACTATACTTTCGTACATTCCCTTCTTTGCCTCCATTGATAACATTTTTTGTCTCCACAGATACCTCAACGCACCACTCACCTTTTTTCCTTCATCAATTCTATGGTTAACCTCATCCTTCATAAACCCATCTGCTGACACGTCAACTCCCAAATACAGTGGTACCTCAAGTTACGATATTTTTTCGTTCGAGAATGCTGTTCAAGTGCCATTACCAAACGAATTTATCCCCATAAGGAATAATGTAAAATAGACTAGTCCTTTTACACCCCCAAAAATATACTTACAAAAGCATTTAAAAAAATAAACTTACATAAAAGGGCGATTTTGGGGACCATCGTAACTCGAGGTACCACTGTATCTGAAAACATTCACTTCTTCCATAATCCCTCTCTCTAATGTGATATCCAATTTTTCTTTATTACATTGGAGAGAGGGATTATGGAAGTGAATGTTTTCAGATATTTGGGAGTTGACTTGTCAGCGGATGGGTTTATGAAGGATGAGGTTTAACCATAGAATTGATGAAGCAAAAAAGGTGAGTGGCAGCCAATACTGTATACAAATTAGAAAAACTGGGGTATATGTACTTGACTGGCTAAAAAATATACATACCTTATTTAATAAATTGAAAGTGAAAAATCATGGAGAAATTTCAGGATGAAAAGTAATAGGTGAATCTCCAAAAGTCAATATTTATATCCATGAATATCAAAATGGTATACAATATACTTAAGCATCTTTATTCCGACATGTTTCGCCTACACAGTAGGCTTCTTCAGTCAAGTACAGAAAGTAGGCAGGAGCAGGAGAGATGTAAAGACGATGTAATCAGTCCATCACCCTTGAAGACATAGATTTGAGGTTGTCAGTTCCTCAGCCTGGAGAAGAGTTCTGTTCCATAGTCTGAAACAATGTGAAGAGTTCTATGGAACAAAACTCTTCTCCAGGCTGAGGGACTAACAACCTCAAATCTACATCTTCAAGGGTGATGGACTGATTACATTGTCTTCACATCTCTACTGCTCCTGCCTACTTTCTGTACTCGACTGAAGAAGCCTACTGTTAAGCGAAGTTCGAATAAAGATGCCTAACTGTTGCCTATGTGTCTTACTTACCATTTATATCCATGTTGGACCCATTCTGTTACTGATATATATGAATGCTGCTATTTGCAGATGATGTGGAACTAATGAAAATAAAAGAAATAGAAGAGGATTGCAAAAACTACACAATATGAACAAACAGTATTAAAGATCTGACAAGTGGCTACTTGAATTCAACCCTGAAAAAGCAAGGTAAAAATGGAAGCAGAAGGAAAGGGTTATCATACTAAAAAACCAAGAAGATAGGAACTGTACTGTACAAGAATCAGTCAATAGTGAGCGAGCAAAACACTTGGAGAGGAGAAAGCAAACTCTATACATGTACACACTATATGTACTAAGATGTAAATACTGTACCACAAAACCCAATGTTTTAATGAAGCATCACACTAGCTGATTAATTGGCAAGAGGTGGTCTCAGGAGTTCATTCCCTACAAACAATTTAGTGAATACAGAACACAAGGGAAATGAATACATATAACCAATGTGATAAAAAGGAAAGTGCAACTGATCTTCGGCAACTTTAAACGTGAAAAAATCTGTGAGTATGAGCATCTAACATCTAAAAAGGTTGTTCTCTTTCTCTGCCTGTGTATTTGTATAGTGGATTTATAGTACCATTATAGGTTATGTTATAGTACCATTATAGGTGATGTTATATACCATTATAATGATGTTATAGTACCTTTATTGATGATGTTATAGTACCAATATAGGTGATGTTATAGTACCATTATAGGTGATGTTATAGTACCATTATAGGTGATGTTATAGTACCAATATAGGTGATGTTATAGTACCAATATAGGTGATGTTATAGTACCAATATAGGTGATGTTATAGTACCATTATAGGTGATGTTATAGTACCAATATAGGTGATGTTATAGTACCAATATAGGTGATGTTATAGTACCAATATAGGTGATGTTATAGTACCAATATAGGTGATGTTATAGTACCAATATAGGTGATGTTATAGTACCAATATAGGTGATGTTATAGTACCAATATAGGTGATGTTATAGTACCAATATAGGTGATGTTATAGTACCAATATAGGTGATGTTATAGTTATAGTACCATTATAGGTGATGTTATAGTACCAATATAGGTGATGCATGCCAAGATAATGTTATATGATGAAGAGCTTGATGGAATAGTCATACAGTTTCTACTTTTAATACATTTCAAAAACATAAAAAAAGAAAAAAAAAGTACAATATATGGCCTATTAAGCACCAAAAAAGTATGCAGATCTAGAAACACACATTGAACATAAAAAATATCAAAGACAAAACATCACTAACCTTCGCAAAACAAGCTTCCTCGCATGGCTGAAAAGCTTTAAGTGGACTGCCAAGAGCAGCTTCCACACTTCTGATTGCCCTAATTAATTCTCTTAAATCATGTGGTTCCAGCGAGCACGAATGATCACTTCCCTTCCAATTCCGGTTAAGAGTCATGTGGCGCTCCACCACCTGCAAAATTGTACAACGGTAAAATAAAAATGGTTGGTAGTGCAGAAATGAATAACTGGACTGGGTACCATGCATGTGTAAGAAATTTTTTTGGATTATAAAAAGAAATCCCTATTATGAGCAACCACATTTTATGGTATGGGGACTGAGAGATCCAGTAATGATTACATTGGCTAGTTTCTAATACCAGGGCATGGGAATAACTGGAAGATATTAATAAATAGCATATCAAACCCTAAAATCCAATTGTCTCCATTCAGTTCAATCTAACATTCTCATGCATGTCTGCAGGATGCTCAAACCCTTACCTGGGACAAGATCCCTAGTCCTTCCCTCCACCCTAGATTTATACACCTTGGCCATTCTGTTCCTCTCTATCCTCTCTAAATGCTCAAACCATTTCAAGAACCACCTCTGTCCTGAGAATGATATCTTTTCTAAGCCCACAAAATCTTCTAATTTCTACTTTCAGAAGTTTCTGAATAATGGTCATATCAATCCTCTCAAATTAAACTAATTACTGTACATAAAATCTGTAATTAACATAATTTTTATTACCAACAAATAGGAGTCATTCAAGAATATACCCTTCATGGCTAATTGTGCTACAGCTATATCATATAGTAATTCATCCCACTTCCAATCAATCCCAATTTTAGATAACAAATTACCCTTCTTTAATAGAGTCACTTACCCTGGCCCCACGAGCCACAGCTGCAATAGTGACATGGATTCCTAACTCATGTCCAGAATAGCCAATGTGGGCATGGGGAAACATCTGAGCATATGTATCTAACACTCTGAGGTGGGTTTGTTCTGGGGGTGTAGGATAGGCAGACGTGCACTGCAGGAAGACGAGGGGTGTTGGTGGGTCATTCAGTATAGTGAGTTCCTCGTAGACTTGAGATACCCAGGCTATGTCTGACATTCCTGTCATAAGGCAATGTATATTGGGTTAGAAAATAAGACAAACATTTTCTAAATGAACTAAAGGAGAATTTACCTAAGAATTCATCTTCAGTATAGCAATTTATTAATTTATTATTATATTCATGGGAAGCACTAAACCTGTACAGTGCCTGTACATAAAGTTTGATCTGAGGATGGGAAGGGTAACTCCAATTCCTTGGAAAAAGAGCCCTTATTCATGAATGCACCCCTTGATGGGGAGTGCATTGATGCTAGTGCATTGATGCCCCCTTCAGGATCTACTTAATGAAATAGTATAATGAGTAAACAGGTTTGTCTTTTTCTCATATTCGTAGGCAAGTTCTGTCATCAAATATTAAGCAGTTGTTGGCTCAAAAATATAAGTACTGCATATTTATTACTGTGAGTACTGAATGTGGCACTGACCTGTTGAAATAACTAGAGGCTTACTGCAAGCTGCAGCTGTACGAAGTAAAGGCAGGTTGTGTACGTCTCCTGAACCCACCTTTATAAAAGGAACTTGCAGCTCGTGTAACACGTATAATGTTGGCTGCGGAAAAATTATTATAAGTGCTTTACATAAATATGCACGCGAACGCACACACACATGCACTCACGCACACGCTCACTCATGCATGCATGGCCACACACACACACACACATACATCTTCAGGCTGAGGGGACTGACCACCTGAAACAACTACTTCAAGGTTGATGGACTGATCACCACACCATCTTTACCGCTCCACTGCTTCTGCTGTCTCCATATGTGCCACCTCTGTATATGACTGATGAAGCCTACTATGTAGGCAAAACATTTCTTAATAAAGATGCTTAACTACTGCACGTGTGTTCGTGATTTGCTTGCTAATATCGTATAGCATTAGTATTATATTCACAATACCAGAGAAGCTAAGGAACAGGGAACACTGACAAGCAATGGATAACATCCACACAACAAAGTAAGAGGTAAAGTAACTTGATAGGGCTGGACATAAAGGCAATGAGACCTGACAACGTTTCACCAATGATTCTGCAGAGGGTGCAGAAGCATTGTCTAAACCACTAGTTATGGTCTACAGTAAGTGAATGGATACAGAACAGTTACCAGAGATCTGGAAGACAGCAAATGTAGCCCCTGTATTTAAGAAAAGAGGTAGACGGGAGGCATTAACCTAGACACTGGTTTCTTCAACACGTACCTTGCAAAGTACGTAACAGAGAAACTTGTCAGGGAAAGACTGGTAGAACGCATGGAGACAAATGGTTTCATAAATAATAACCAGCATGGATTTATGGATGGCAAATTTTGTTGGAGTTGTATGACAACAGTAACAGATGTGCAACATGAGAGAGGATTGGGCAGATTGCATTGTTTTAGACTGCAAAAAGGCATTTGATATTGTACCCCAAAAGAAGTTAGGCCAAAAACTTGAGATTCAGGAAGGAATAACAGAGAACATACTTTGGTGGATCAGAGTATCTTAGGGAAAAGAAGCAAATAGTGATCTAGAGCGGTTTGAAGCATTTTCTGACATACAGTACCTCATTTTTTAGTTAAAATATGTAAATTAATCAAAATTGCTCCTACAATTTCATTTAATGGGAAAAATAAGCCAAATCATATGTTTTTTCAAGTAGCAACTAGCAGGGTTCTGCAAGGATTGATATTAGGGTCAGTCCTGATTCTGGTTTATGTGAATGACATTTCAGATGGAAATGATTTAGATATACATATCCCTGTTTGCTGATGATGTAAAAGTAATGAGGAGAATAAAAGCAAATAAGAACAAGGAAAGGCTCCAAAGGTATCTGTACAAATCTCAAGAGTGGTCAGATCAGTGGTTGCTTGAATTCAACCACAGTAAATGCAAGGTCATGGAGACGTGTACACAAATGGAGCGAACTCTTCCACACACAACCAATTACAGTCGGAGTCCCTCAAGGAAGTGTCCTGGGGCCACTCCTATTCCTCATTTACATAAATGACCTACCGAATGCATCACAACTACTCAAACCCATTTTATTTGCAGATGACACAACATATGTCTTCTCTCACCCAAATCCAGTTATACTGGCCAACACTGTTAATGCCGAATTACAGAAAATATCAACATGGATGACGACTAACAAGCTTACTCTCAATACTGACAAGACCTACTTCATACAGTTTGGAAGCAAAGCCACAAATGTTCCACTTAACATAATACTTAATGGTACACCCATCACAAGACTCACAGAGGGAAAATTCCTAGGAATCCACCTTGACAGTAGCCTTAAATTCCAAACACATATACAACAAATTTCCAAGAAAATCTCGAAGACAGTAGGCATATTATCAAAGATACGCTATTATGTACCTCAATCAGCTCTCCTTGCACTATATCATTCACTTATCTACCCGTATCTCACCTATGGAATCTGTGCATGGGGATCAACAACGTTAAATCACCTTAGACCACTCATAACACAACAAAAGGCCGCAGTCAGAATGATAACAAATTCCCACTCTAGACAGCATACTCCACCAATATTCAAAAGTCTCAAACTACTCACCGTAAAGAACATTCATACTTACTCTTGTGCCTACTACATATATAAAACTTTACACTCTAATATAAACCCTCTGCTCAAAACTCTCCTCACCAACTTTAATAG
Organism: Cherax destructor; assembly: GCA_009830355.1. Lineage (NCBI taxonomy): Eukaryota > Metazoa > Arthropoda > Malacostraca > Decapoda > Parastacidae > Cherax > Cherax destructor. The sequence goes on along the minus strand of WNWK01005109.1, from coordinate 88,002 downwards.
GACCCATGACCACAACACACGACACAGATCACTTTTTATATACCCCGTGTTCATATCAACCTATGTAAAAATTCTATGCACATAAAGGGCCCCAGAATCTGGAATTCATTACCAGTAAATATTAAGATAATCTTGTCTGAAAATCAATTTAAGACTCAACTCAAAACCACCTACTCACCCAAACCTAAATGATCATGCTATAAACTACTTTGAAAAATGCTCATTGTTACTTTCCTATACGATAATCTCAATTTTTAATAATATGTTACTATTATGTTACCCCTACTCATATTATAAGTTAATGTCAAAAATGCTCAATGTTATTTTCCTTAAGATAATCTCAATTCCATATTATCATTCAAGAATCTTAACACCTGTAACAATCTAAGATCTAATATCATTATATAATAATTTAAACAGTAAAATTTCATCATATTGTAATTTTGAAAATAATTTTTAACTAGAATAAACTCAATAAATTTCTCTAATATTAAGTACATAGTTTTTAAGGACTAGAATAAGCTGCCCCTAATGCCATGGCATGTCAGTGGCTCTCCTTGCACTCAATTTACATTGTAATTTCCCATACCCATGTAACCTGCAATGAAATAAAATTTGTTTGTTTGTTTGTTTGTTTGTTTGAGACTGGGAAAGAAGCAAGAAAGCCTGAAATGGAATATAGACTAGGGACACAGAGGCTGAAGACTTCACTTCACTTCACCGATGGGTGAACATAGTGCCCAGCATAAAGTCAGAGGCACACATGAGCCAAACAACCCTGCAGCCAATGCTCATCTGGAAATCTAAGAGTAGCCTTCAAGAATCTCAACAAAGAATCATTCCAGGCCCTTTATACAACATATGCTAGGATCATCTTGGGGTAAGCAGGACCAGTACAGAACCTGCACCCAATAAAACATGTTAAGAAACTAGAGAAAGTGCAGAAGTATGCAACAAGGCTTGCTCTTGAGCTAAGGGTCATGAGCTATGAGTAGAGGCTAAGCTAATGGAATTGGACATAACGATATTGGAGGACAGATGAACTGGGGGACATGATAATATGCAAAATACTCAGGAAAAATAATAAGGCTGACAGGGATAGGCTGTTTAAGAAGCGAGAAACAGAAACTTAGGGGTACTGCTGGAAATAAGTCACAGAAGAGTCATATAGATGTTAGGAAGTATTTCTTCTGTATAAGAGTGGTCGAGAAATGGAATGATCTAGATAAAGAAGTGGTAGAGGTAGGCTCCATACATCGTTTTATGAGCAGGTAAGATAGGGAACACGAGGCAATGAGGGAGTGAATCTGAAGAGTGTCAAGTTAAGAGAAGAGCCAGGATCTGAGAATCAATCCCTGCAACAAATAGGTGAGTATAAATAATTTATGAGTACGAGACAGAGTGACTTCGAGAGTGTATAAATCTGTAGTGGAGGGAAGGCGGGGTAGGGGTCGGCCTAGGAAAGGTTGGAGGGAGGGGGTAAAGGAAGTTTTGTGTGCGAGGGGCTTGGACTTCCAGCAAGCATGTGTGAGCGTATTTGATAGGAGTGAATGGAGGCATATGGTTTTTAATACTTGACGTGCTGTTGGAGTGTGAGCAAAGTAACATTTATGAAGGGATTCAGGGAAACCGGCAGGCCGGACTTGAGTTCTGGAGATGGGAAGTACAGTGCCGGCACTCTGAAGGAGGGGTGTTAATGTTGCAGTTTTATAACTGTAGTGTAAAGCACCCTTCTGGCAAGACAGTGATGGAGTGAATGATGATGAAAGTTTTTCTTTTTCGGGCCACCCTGCCTTGGTGGGAATCGGCCGATGTGTTAAAAAAAAAAAAAAAAAAAAAAAAAAACACACACACACAAGTATGCATGCATGCACACACACAAGCATGCATGCACACACACAAGCATGCATGCACACACACAAGCATGCATGCACACACACAAGCATGCATGCACACACACAAGCATGCATGCACACACACAAGCATGCATGCACACACACAAGCATGCATGCACACACACAAGCATGCATGCACACACACAAGCATGCATGCACACACACAAGCATGCATGCACACACAAGCATGCATGCACACACACAAGCATGCATGCACACACACAAGCATGCATGCACACACACAAGCATGCATGCACACACACAAGCATGCATGCACACACACAAGCATGCATGCACACACACAAGCATGCATGCACACACACAAGCATGCATGCACACACACAAGCATGCATGCACACACACAAGCATGCATGTGCATACACACACACACAAATAACTGTAACTGCATATCAACATTTCCAAGTAATTAATTGGCTCCAAAGTGCCAATATTATAAGTGTGAAACATCACAAGTTAGGGACTTACAGTATACTGTAATGTATTTCCTGCTAAGTTAATGGAAGCAGAAGATGTATGGAATTTTTTTTATACATATCAACCAGCTTGGAAATGGCTCATTTCCGAGCCATAATGCTCTTAAGTGATTACATGTATCTGAATACTGTATGTATATCATATGTGTATTTAGTTATTGTTATCCCAAATACAGTGGACCCTCGCTATTCGAACACGACAAAACTCACCCTTTTATGTAAGTTTATTATTGTAAGTGCTTTTATAAGTGTATTTTTGGGGGTCTGAAATGGACTAATCTAATTACATCATTCCTTATGGGAATAAATTAGTTTGGTAACAGCACTTGAACAGCATTCTGGAATGAGGGTGAGTTTTGTTGTGTTCGAATAGCGAGGGTCCACTGTATTCTAAACAGGATTACAGGAAACTCACTATATCCATAGCAGAGGCTGTTAGTGGGATGTCCAGCTGCTTGGCATATTCTTGTAGCTCTTCTAAATGGTCACGAGTAAACCCAAGGTGCTTCTTGTGTTCGCCGTAAGTTTCTCCCCATGCATGTTCTGATTTGTAGGGGCGATTGAGGGCTTGCTTGTTGAATTTGTCCGGCAGTGAAGACATCTGAAGTTTAACACAATCTGCTCCACATTCCTTAAGAAAAAGGTCATTATTAAAATATGGTTCTACTGTAATAAAATTAAATTTGCTGATACTTTACAAATAATTTATAGGTGACTCAATTTTATATCTTTATACACACATTGTTCATAAATTTGAAAAAGTAGAGATCATGTTCACATTATGATGTAATATGTTAAACAAAATAATATTAAAAGTTATATGGATTCTCACTCTTTAAAGTTTAAGCACTTAGTGGTGGATATACTGTAGATAAAATAAAGTCTTACAAGGTCACTGATAAATATATGCAAGTACTACAATATCTATATCCCCATTAACCACTAAAAATTATCACCTCTATCCTGGTGCTTACTGCCTTGGTTAAGCATGCTGTTTCTGCCTCTCTCTGTTTTTAGACAAGTAGTTGATCCTCCTTCACAGGATCTGTTACCTATTGTCTCAGCCAGCAGCCTCCACAAGGGACATAAGAGTTTATCATAGGGAGTTTATGTTTTGTGGCTCTTTCTCAGCTCTTCACAGGGACACATCTCTTTTTTTCTCTCAGATGTACCCAGGGAAGTTCTGCAGTGGTGAGTAGTAACAATCAACTTTAGAGGTTTAGTGCCCATGATATTTCCTTCTCCTCTGCACTTCCTCATAACCAATACCTACACTACTGATTGGGAGGTTGCCTTGATGTGTCCTCAAAGTTCATGAGGCTTTGGCACTCTCACCAGCTTCAGTTGTTGGTGAACTGAACATAAGGTAAGATCATCCACATGGCAGCTGTGTACCAGGAATACCTGCAGAATTCAACTTTGGCTGTCTTTACTGACACATGCACTGTCCTGGCTTGGCTTCACTGCCCCAGGTTGCAGGTGTCTCCTGTCTTTCTTCTTCATCATATTGAAGATCTCCTTCTATCCTCTCCCTCACATTTGCCTGGCTGAATCAATACCCAAGTGGATCACATGAGTGGGCAATGATACCCAGGACCATTTATATGTAGTTTACAGGCTTGTATGTAGATAAATTGTTCAGAGAACCAACACGTTGATAAATTAGACACATGCAACACATGGGTATCTTTACTGAGGCAGTGTTTCGGCACACAGTGGCTTCATCAGTCCTATACAATGAAGAATGGTGAAGATCAGAAGGAGTTAGAGGTTATCAGTCCCTAAGCCTGGAGTTGATGTAATCAGTCCATCAATCTACATTCCTGCCAGACAGCAACATCTTGGGATCTTGATACAGGGAATTCTTCACTTGCCTAACCTATAAGTATGACCTACTTCCACCTGTGGATTTGTCCAGTGTGATATCGCCTACAACTGCTTCCCCTCACTTGTCTACAGTATATAAGCCATTTCTTCATGCATTTGCTGTATTCGTTTCAAGATAGATGAACTGATTACATCGACTCCAGGGCGAGGGACCAATTACCTCAAAATCCTTCTGATCTTCACCATTCTTCTTGGTATAGGACTGATGAAGCCACTGTGTGCCAAAACGTTTCTTCAATAAAGATACCCAAGTGTTGCGTGTGTCTAATTTATCATCATTTTACAGGATACCTAGTTTTTTATTTTCTATCAACTTAGTTATCCCTAGCTGAATATTGATGGAAAGCTCAGTGTGGGTCATGCTGCAGTTCAAGAAAATCATGATACAGAGCTTCATCTGCTTCATGAAACAAACAAGTTTGCTTAAAAGCTGCATTGACGACTTTGATCAAGAAATCAGAGAGCACACTCTTACCTTGGCTTTGCGGATGAGTGTCTTGGCTAGCTCAATATCACCCTGGTGATTCTGGCCAATTTCAGCAATGACAAAGCAGGGTTGACCCTCCCCAATATAGCGACCTGGCACCAGCTCCAGGGGCTCCATCCTCCACTCCTCTGAAAGTTAACTCAGTTGTACTTAAAAGTGTATGTACAAATATACATACCTTACAACGAACAGTTTGGTACACATAAACTGCATTGGATGTATTGCAGAAAATCAAAAGACGTCATTATATAATGAGTTTGTGAACCAGATGAGCATCAAGAGAATATAACAGATTAGTTATAAGCCAAGACAATTTATCTGCAATTATGTATATTATCGTGAGGGGTCGTTTAGTGTAACATGTGAATAACTGCTGTATATTTTGCCAACTTCCCAGCCAGAGGACACAGGGCAGTTGGCAGATTTCTAATAGGTTGGAAAATAGTAGCGGCTCAACACGGCCAATGTAAACAATTACAGTGGAACCTTGGTTTTTGTTTGCCCTGGTTTTCGTCGAATTCGGTTTTCGATAACTTTTTTCGTCAAAATATTGTCCTAGTTTTTGTTTGTCACCTTGGTTTTCGTCCGCCATACCAAACGTGTCCCCCTGCCCATGCCCACACAAAGCCTCCCACGCACGCATTCTGAGTCAGTCTGGCTTTGTTTCTTGTCGAGTGAACATTACCCTGAGCGTTCATACGAAACATTTTGTAATAATCGATTGTTTTTTGTGCTTGTTTATTGAGTGTGACTGCTAAATAAGCCACAATGGGGCCAAAGAAAGTTCCGAGTGCCAGCCCTTTGATAAAAAAGGTGAGAAACATGATAGAATTCAAGAAAGAACTTGTAGAAAAGTACGAAAGTGGTGTATGTGTGGTCGATCTCGGCAGGATGTATGGGAATTCCTCATCAACGATCAGTTCCATCCTGGCGAAGGAAAAAGAAATCAAGGAATCTGATGTTGCGAAAGGGGTAACGAAAGGGGTGACGAAACAGACCTCTTTTGGAAGAAAATGCCGAAGAGGACCTACATCACGCAGGAGGAAAAGGCACTGCCAGGACACAAGCCTATGAAGGATAGGCTAACTCTTTTGTTCTGTGGTAATGCTAGTGGGGATTTCAAAGTGAAGCCTTTACTGGTGTATCACACTGAAAATCCCCAAGTGTTCAAGAAAAACAATGTCATCAAGAGTAAATTGTGTGTGATGTGGAATGCTAACAATAAGGCATAGGTCACAAGGCAAATTTTCATTGAGTGGGTCAATGAAGTTTGGCCCAAGTGTGAAGAAATACCTCCTGGAAAATAAATTGCCACTCAAGTGCCTCCTGGTAATGGACAATGCTGCTGCTCATCCTCCAGACTCGGAAGACCAATTGTTGGAGGAGTTTAGTTTCATCACAGTGAAGTTCTTGCCCCCTAATACCAATCCTCTCATCAAGCCCATGGACCAGCAGGTCATTTCAAACTTCAAAAAACTCTACACCAAAGCAATGTTTCAAAGTTGCTTTGAAGTGACCTCGGACACTGAATTGACCCTAAGAGAGTTCTGGAGGAATCACTTCAATATCCTCAACTGCATAAGCCTTATAGATAAGGCTTGGCAGGAAGTGACTTCCAGGACGATGAACTCTGCTTGGAGAAAACTGTGGCCAGAATGTGAAGGGTTTGAGGCTGACCCTGACTTTGGGGAAGTCCATGGGGTTGGATGTGAGTGGCCAGGATGTGGAAGAGTTGGTGGACGACCACAGGGAAGAGCTAACCATTGAAGAGCTGCAACACCTTCAACTGGAACAGCAACAGATCGCACCTGAGGAAATTGCTTCAGAGGAGGAGGAAGAGAGAGGGGAGAATGTGCCTTCTTCAGCGATTAAGAACATTTGTGCAAAGTGGAGTGAGGTGCAAAGTTTTGTGGAGAAATATCACCCTAACAAAGCTGTTGCAAGCCATGTCTGCAACATGTTCAATGACAATGGGGTGTCCCATTTTAGGCAAATCTTAAAGAGACGCCAGAAACAGACCTCTCTGGACAGATTTTTTGTGCGACAGGGGTACAGTGACTCTCAAGCTGGTCCTAGTGCCAGTAAAAGACAAAGAAGGGAAGTAACCCAGGATAGGGACTTGATATCTGAAGTCCTTATGGAAGGGGATTCCCCTTCCAAACAATAAACTCTCCTCCCTCTCCCCTCCTCGCCGTCTTCCATACGCCAACAAGAGTCTTCAATAAAGGTAAAACTGATTTAAATGTTCATTTATCCATTAAAATTAGTGCTTTATATTTATTTCTCATTGTTTTCTGTATGTAAAACTATAGTTATTCTCTATAAAATTTATTTTTTGTTAATATTTTTGGGTGTCTGAAACGGAATAATTTGATTTACATTATTTCTTATGGGAAATATTGCTTCAGTTTTTGTTGAATTTGGTTTTCGTCAGACTCTCTGGAACGAATTAAAAACGAAAACCGAGGTTCCACTGTATGGCTATTAAGAGAGATAGCACTTTAACATGAAAACATCTCTGAAACCCTCTGTTAAATGTATAAGTATTTTTCTGGACCAAGATCGAACTCTCAAAGAGAAACTAAAGAAGTGAAGGAATAAAACACAAAAGAACAGTCAATAAATGTCTTGACTGTGCATGTTTCATTCCCACAATCTCAAGGAGAAAGATCAGCGAATATCACACCTGTCACTTTGGAGGTGATAGCAGAAAACAAGGAAATCTTGCACTCAGCATTCTTCCTAAGTCGACCATCAGCAGCACTCATCACAAGGGTAGTGTTAACTAGGATAACTCTACGGGAATCATCTGCCAAGTATCATCGAGTGCCACACACATAAGACACAAGAATACATTCACATATACACATGCATACTTATGCACATATGCATAACATATACACAAGCATACATGCACATAACCATTTGCAACGGCATACATATGCACCTGAACCATTCCTTTTGCCTGCATAAATATATTTATGCAGTTACATAAATATATTTATGAGTGTGTGTGTGTGTGTGCGTGCAAGCATGCGTGTGTGTGTGTGTGTGTGTGTGTGTGTGTGTGTGTGTGTGTGTGTGTGTGTGCGTGCGTGCGTGCGTGCGTGCGTGCGTGCATGCGTGTGCGTGTGCTTCAGGTAGTGTCAAGGTCACCACATTGATCTCAGTTGACACTTCCGCCACCAAGCTGTGTGGGCGTTGCTTGTGGGCGTGAGCGCCCATCTTGCCACTCCTATCATGCCCACTTTCTGACTCTGTGTTAGAAGGAAGTTTGTGGAGGCGGCTAGCATCAAGGTACATAATATACCATTCAGCAGGAACCTCCTGCACACCTGTTGATCTAGAGTTTACTTCGAGTCCGGAGGTCACCGCCTCCGGGGCCCGGTCCCAAACCAGGCCTCTTGATTGCTGATCTGATCGATCTAGTTGTTAGTGCCCGCCGCTCGCAGTCCAACGTATGCACTACAACCTGGCTAATCATGAATTGTTTTCAGATATATGTTGAGTTCCCTCTAGATGACAGCTAGGGGCTTGTTGTTAATCTTCCTTACGCATGAAGGGATTGTGTTAAAAAGTCCTGTTACCTTAGGTAACCTTCCCATACACGCACGCAAGCAAAACTGTCTAATGTAACCCTTTATTGACGATGTTTCGCCCAGTGGGCCGCATCAAGTCACAGATAAACCTAACTTGTCGGTTCTCTGAACCATTCATCTATATACACAGATAAACCTGGAGAGGCAGGGGGAGTACTGAATAGGTGAGGTAAAGACAGGAAGTTAGATATAAAACAAGTAGGGTCTGGCTAGCTTGAGTCAGTAAGTCCTCTGCAGTATTCCTCTGCTACATGGGAAGACAATCTATAAGCCTCCAGGCTGGAGGCCCAGTGATGATGTGGAGATTTAATATTACTTGTCAGATTTGCGCACTATATTATTGTAGTCTGATGCATTTTAAATTTGCTTTATATTTTCACATCCTTTCCAAACAAACAAAAGCTTTGGGTTTATCTGTAACAGGGTGGACAGGGACAGCTTGTTCGAGAGGCGGTAAACAGGTACATAAGGGCACAGTTGTAAGTTAAACTCATTAATAAAACTCAATCCTGGGCGAAACGTCTACACTTGCTCTGGTTTACGTGACTTTATACCCACAAGTCACTAACTGTAAAATTATTTTGACGCTCCTTTTTATGACCTACTCCTGAATTTTGAATAATCTGAAGGTCAGTGCCTCTCATGCCCCCCTTCCCTCTGATGGTATACATAGTTGCACTAATGGCCTCTTCCCAGCTGTTTGGCAGTTGCCGCCTCTCCAAGAAATGACTGAAAATCTCTAAGTCTTCACAGCGTAGCTGTTATTGTTAGTGTCAGTCTTCTGTGATCACCCTCGGTCTTCTGCATAATTTACCTCGTATGCTCTGTGAATGTTCCTCCTTTGTTTAGAAGTCACATGGTCCTTTACAGTCAGCATTATTATTATTATTTTATGGGGAAACGCTAAAGCCGTAGGGGGTCATAAAGTGCACATGTTCAGGTTCGATCCAAGGAAGGGACAGGTCCAATTTTTTTAATTAAGAGCGTCTGTCATCAAGGAACCTCCCTTCACGAGGGGGAAGAATCCTCAGTCATTCATGGGTCACCTACTCACTTTCCTGAGCACTGTCGTTTTCCTTGGTCAGTATTCCTTCCATAGCCTCTTGCATCTTCCCAGGGCCTCTTCATTTTTGTATCGTGCTCAGAATTAACATCTGTCATTTCTTGGCACTCTGTGTATATTATTTCCATTATTAATAGTGAAGAAATCACAATACCACCTCCTACAGAGGCTGAGGGACTGATCGCCTCAAAATCACTTCATTTTGGTTTTATATCCGCTTGTATTCGACTGAAGACGCCTGCTGTGTAGGCGTTTTAGGTAATAAAGATACGGAAGTGTTGCACATGTCTTATTTATCAACTTATTGGTATTGCAAACCACCAATATAATGTTTTACAAATAACACACTTTGAAGACAAATCTTTAGACATCGTTTTAGTCTGTTCTTGACAATTTATCAAGTCCCAACTGAGCAAGATGTGACCTGATAATAATCCAGGATGGACGGAAACATCGTCTAAAGTTTCTGATCTAAGTATATGGGTTATTTGTGAATCTCCATTATCTTTTGTTGCCTTAGCATCCAGTTCCCTCCTTCGTAGTCCGATTTCCTATTCATCCCTAGTTCTCTCTGCAGACTCGACTCCAGATAGTAAAAATTTAGTGTTGCATGTTCGCCGGCATAATTTCTCTCAATAGTTGATTTCCAGTCGGATCTCTTATAAAGTTCCTCTATATTGTGCAATTTCCTGTAAATGTAACTGAAAAAGTATTTCCTAAATTGAAGTCCATGGAAACGCCATTACAGTACGCACAATTCAACTGTTGATGCACTTTTTTGACGCATTTACAAAAAAATATATAGTATTAATGGTAGAATTACCGACAGAATGTTAGATAAATGGACACAGATGCAATTAATGTGACATTTTTTTGTGACAACGTTTCTCTCTCCAGGGCTTGGCAAAAAATCCTGGAGCTAAACGTTGTCAAATGTCACATTCGTTCCATCTGTGTCCATTTACCAAACAAAAAAAGATAAACTCTTATAGAGGGGCTTTATAAAAGAGCTCACCCTATGACAGATTTCTTTAAGGTGTAAACCAGGCCATGTTTTGTCGGCTTGTCTCCCTCTCATTTCTTTTACTTGTCTCAACTCAAACACTTCATTACTGCCTCCATTAGCTTCGTTCTCCATATTTCCAGTCCACGGTGTGGGTACCAGCTTTCAGAGTTCTTTTTCCTATCGTTAAACTCCCTTAGAATAAAAAATTTAGGTATATTTGACCTTGCACTCTATGTTGTTTTTCAATATGTCTATTGTTTCCCTTTTGTTTTCATTGTACTCCACCCTAGGCTTTCTATTGTTTGCTTGGGGTTATATACTGTACCTCTACCACTGTATATTTCGGCTCTCTGGCCAGCTGTTATCTTTGAACTATCCACTTACTAGGTATCCCACTTCATTTACCAGGTATCCCACATCAGTTACCAGGTAATCCATTTCAGTCACCAGGTATCCCATTTCAGTTAGTAAGTATCCCGGTTCAATTACCAGGTATCCTAATTCAGTACCAGGTATCCTGATTCTGTTACCAGGTATTCTAATTCAGTTACCAGGTGTCCCAATTCAGTTACCAGGTGTCCCAATTCAGTTACCAGGTGTCCCAATTCAGTTACCAGGTGTCCCAATTCAGTTACCAGGTATCCCAATTCAGTTACCAGGTATTCCACTTGTTACCAGGTATTCCAATTCAATTACCAGGTATACCAATTCAGTTACCAGGCATCCAAGTTCAGTTATCAGGTATTACAGTTCGATTACAAAGTATCCCAGTTCAGTTACTAGGTATCCCAGTTTAGTTACCAGGTATCCCAGTTCGGTTAAAAGGTATCCCAGTTACCAGGTATTCCGGTTGTTACTAGGTATTTCACTTCAGTTACCAGTTATTCCAGTTCAATTACTAGGTATCCCAGTTCAATTACCAGGTATCCCAGTTCAGTTTCCAGGTATTAAAGTTGTTACCTGGTGTTACAATTCGATTACCAGGTATCCCAGTTTAGTTAGTAGGTATCCCAGTTCAGTTAGTAGGTATACCAGTTGTTATCTGGTACCAAAGTTTAGTTACCAGTTTGGTTACCTGGTATAACAGTTGGATTACCAGGTATCCCAATTCAGTTACCAGGTCTCCCTTACCAGATATCTCCAATTCAGTTACAGGGTATCCCAGTTGAGTTACCAGGTATCTCGGTTGTCACCAGGTATACCAGTTGTTACCAGGTATTCCAGTTCAGTTACTAGGTATCCCAGTTCAGTTAGCAGGTATCACAGTTCAGTTACCAGGTATCACAGTTCGGTTACCTGGTATTACAATTCAATTACCAGGTATCCCAGTTCAGTTACTAGGTATCCCAGTTCAGTTACCAGGTATCCAAATTAAGTTACCAGGTATCACAGTTTAGTTATCAGGTATTCCAGTTCAGTTACCAGGAACTCCAGCTCAGTTACTAGGTATCACAGTTCAGTTACCTGGTATCCCAGCTCATTTACCAGGTATCCCAGTTCAGATTCGCGAGGTTTCTTGTCATTAGTGTCACACCTCTTTTTCATCTTTTCGCTATTTTGAACCTCTTGGGAAATATCACTCACCACTCTCAGCTTCCCCTCACTCACCATTCACAGCTTCCCCTCACTCACCACCTTCAATCTCTCCTCACCACCTTCAATTTCCCCTCACTCACCACCCTCAGCCTCCCCTCACTCACCACCCTCAGCCTCCCCTCACTCACCACCTTCAACCTCCCCTCACCACCCACAGCTTCCCCTCACTCACCACCTTCAACCTCCCCTCACCACCCACAGCTTCCCCTCACTCACCACCTTCAACCTCCCCTCACCACCCTCAGCCTCCCCTCACTCACCACCTTCAACCTCCCCTCACCACCCACAGCTTCCCCTCACTCACCACCTTCAACCTCCCCTCACCACCCACAGCTTCCCCTCACTCACCACCCTTACTCCCCTCATTGGCAAATTTATATGAGGTTATAAATTCCATGTATCCCACCATTATGGTTCATCCAATCTGTATATATTAATCACATGTATCAATGTATAATATAACCATACGTCCGATGCACACTATTATTATTATTTCCGTATTATTATTAACAGCTTCATTATTCTATAAGAATATGTGCGTATTAACCTCTGCTGTATAGCCAAATTGTTAACAAATTTTAGGAGTATGGGAAGAGTGACTAGTAATGGCGAGTCTTCAAGTGAACACATCCTAATAGTTAAATATAACGTCATTCTTGCGTAAAGTCGACTATTATATTAAATCAGTTTTTAATTTATATTAGATGAGAGAACACTAACCTTCATGAGACTCCTCCATTATACCCTAAATAATCTCTGGCCACAGTCTTCCATGGAAATGGAATATTTTGTTCATGGCCTTATCTCACATTACACAGTATTATAGTGATTATTACTGTTGGATAACTGGTAGATTTAGAAAGTCTACTTTTGCTTGCTTGCAGCATCAGTGGACAAGAGTGAGTCATAATGCAGGAGAGTAGATGATGACGGAGAATGCAACTCTGCTTCTCAACCTAGCCCTGCCACTGAACTACGCTATGTTGCATGACTACCGGCTGGTGATGGAGGGAGAGGGAAGGCGTAAGACACACAAGAATGAGAGTAAGATACCGACAGAAAAGAGATTAATAAGTGAGAAAACTAAGAAGACTGACCTCTGGGCGTGACGGTTTGTTTACATCGAGGGAGCAGCATCCACGCAGGCTCGCTGCCTCCCTCCACACCGATATACCACACCACACCACATTTCACACCATTTACCTACACAATACCCCTCTTTCTCAGTAGAATTTAACGCTCATTCGTCCGGTAAGTAAATTTACTTTCCTCAATGCTACATAGAAACGCAGTGGGTGGAAAAGGGAAGATTATTAATGGAGTTGAGTGGGTGTTCATTGATCTTGGGATAGTTGTGTGTGGTGCCGGGCGGCGCTAGTGTCATTCCACAGTGTACAATGTAGGTTTGCATGCGGGAATTTGTCCATTTTTATACCTCCTGTCTCGCCCGGTAAGTTGATACACTCACTCTCCTTCAACTTGTCACCCTTCTGTTCAATATTAACTACTAAGAACTGTTTTCCAAGTAAGGGTCGCCAGAAGGATTAGTTAATAAGGGTTATTATGTGAGTAACATGGGATTTCATCTTAAAGAGGTTTCCTAGTCTGCATTATTGATGTGATTTCTTATTACCAATGTGCTGTTATGAATCTCATGTATAAGAAAGGATCTGTGGGAGCAAAATGTACAATCACACGGCAGAATTACCACTAGTTAAGTAACTGAGTCAAGATGTGGCAAGCATGTGATGACCACTGGCTCAGAACAATACCACAAAAGAGAGTAACTTTTGCAACTTAAAATACTTGATAATTACGTTGCTGATGTGTTCTTCACTGTTGCTATGTTCCTTTCCTGTCTCTGTGTCGTGTAGTGATCTCTTTCTTTTCATGTTCTCATTTATCTTTTGCTCATTTACCGAATTTGTCACCGGTTATGGAGGATATTCATGCCTTTGTCTGGACTAATTGTATCAAAAGTATATTGATATGGTGCAGTATTAAGGGTATATTGGCCAGTGTAGGCTGTGGGGAGTGTGGGCCATGTGGCCAGTGTAGGCCATGTGGCCAGTGTAGGCCATGTGGCCAGTGTAGGCCATGTGGCCAGTTTAGGCCATGTGGCCAGTGTAGGCCATGTGACCAGTGTAGGCCATGTGGCCATTGTAAATCATATGGTCAGTGGGATATGTGGTCACTATGGGCTATGTGGGTCATGTGACCAGTGTGGGCCATGTGGCCAGTGTGGGATACGTGGTTACTATGCACTATGTGGTCAGTGTGGGCCATGTTATATCTAGTGTGGCCAATTTAATGTCATGTGGCTCGTGTGAGCAGTGTGGCTCATGTGACCTGTGTGGGTCATGTGACAAATATTAGTCATGCGTAGTGTGTTATGCTGTGTCCCATGTTGGCGAATGTGAGCGATGTGGCCAGTATGAGTCATATAGCCAGTGTGACGCATATAGCAAGTGTGACCCATGTAACCAGTGTGACCTATGTAGCCAGTGTGACCTACGTACCCAGTGTGATCTAGGTAGCCAGTGCGACCCATATAGCCAGTGTGACCCATGTAGCCGGTGTGACCCATGTAGCCAGTGTGACCCATGTAGCCAGTATGACCCATGTAGCCAGTATGACCCATGTAGCCAGTATGACCCATGTAGCCAGTATGACCCATGTAGCCAGTGTATTTTATGTAGCCATTTGTAGCAACTAAGGTCTTTCTTTCCAGTAAAATGTCTTTTAGAAGTGATGGTGTGTAACATCACAATAATAATAATAATAATAATAATAATAATAGCAATATTATTAGTAGTAGTAGTATATTATTAGCATTATAACAAAGTGCGTCAACTGTTTTTGCCATGGAAGCAACTAGGTAGCATTATATATATATATATATATATATATATATATATATATATATATATATATATATATATATATATATATATATATATATATATACTATATGTAAAAATTAATAATTTTGTATCAAAAGAACTTTAGAAAACTTACCAAACCTTATTATAACAAGCGCAATTTAATTTAGCCTAATCCAACTAAATATATTTAAGATAAGTTAACAGTAATTATTTTTTCGTCAGGTTCAGAATGATTTTTGCGAAATTATTGCATACACAAATTTAAGCTTACCTTATTAGGCAAGAAGAACCTTGCTATTTAAGCCAAAATAGCCAGTTTTACCTATTCGGCACGACACACACACACAATGTTATCATAATATTCGACTCTCAATTTTATTTAAAACGCTTCAGTTTATCTTCTTAACCCCTCTAGGTTAATACTAATTTAGCAATGATCTGATTCCATATTTTTTTTGTAAGTTAATTCACAGTTTTCCGTCATACCTGGGTGGTACCAGGAGTTTATTCAAATTTCTGCTAGTTATCCCAAACATTACATGATATTCTCGGAGACATAATCTGTGTTAAGTCTTCAGTTTCCAGGAGTTATGTTCTTCCTGATCTTTTACTCCGGGTCACCATTTGGAGAAGACCCGGGCCGGACATACCGGCGAACCTACAACAACAACAACAACAATACATGTACTCTCAGAACTACTAAGTTTTTATTTGAAAGTTTATGTCTGCGGTTTTATGAATACGCAGCCTTCATTCAGTGTTATGAATACGCAGCCTTCATTCAGTGTTATGAATACGCAGCCTTCATTCAGCTTTATGAATACGCAGCCTTCATTCAGTTATGAATACGCAGCCTTCATTCAGTTTTATGAATACGCAGCCTTCATTCAGTTTTATGAATACGCAGCCTTCATTCAGTTTTATGAATACGCAGCCTTCATTCAGTGTTATGAATACGCAGCCTTCATTCAGTTTTCCCTGCAGCTGTCTTGAATTAGTTGCTGCTTTGTTAAAATTGAAGCCTATCGCCTTTTATATTCACGGGGAAGAGCTAAACTCGTAGGGATCATACAGAGCCATGATTATAATAATAACTGACAACGTAATTGTTATTTTAGAAGCCAAGATCATAGGCTCTGCTTAAAAAAGCGCTGATATATACGAGAGGTGTGGTTGTGGTAATCACACTAGGCCCCACACACCGTGTTTCACTGTAATACGCCTTGTCACTCGGGTGTCCTGGTAACTCTTAATGCCACTCTCTGGAATTACCAGCTCTATTTTCACAATCTCTCATGTTTATTGCAAGTGATGTGTGTTGAAGGCATGGGTCGCCCAAACATTTTAACGAGAACAGGTTAGGTTGCTATGTTAGTTTGGTATACCTGGAGAGAGTTCAGGGGGTCAACGCCCCCGCGGCCCGGTCTATGACCAGCCCTCATGGTGGACCAGGGCCTAATCAACCAGGCTGTTACTGTTGGCCGCACGCAACCCGACGTACGAACCACAGCCCGGCTGGTCAGGTACTGACTTCAGGTGTAAAATATATATAAAAATATCCACGTCAGTACACAAAACAGGGTATTTTTCAATGCAACAGCAAATTATTGAAAATATCTATTTCTCATTGCCTTTAGCCTTCTCCCCGTTGCAGTTTTAAAACCCATGGCTAACACCCATATAAAACTGTCTGTTTACATTTTCCCTTCTGCCCCATACATATACCTCTCTCCTTCCACAAATGCCTCAACATACCACCTACCTCTTTTCCACTTATGTATTTACTGGTTCACCTCATCTTTCATGGACCCATCTGCCTGCATGTCCACTCCTATCTAAATATATTTACTTCATACTCCTTCCAATCTTATATCCAATTTTACATTGCCTAGACCTTTTGTTATTCTCATAACTTTGCTCTTTTTTTTCAATGTCCAGTTTTAATTTCCTTCTTTCACACACCCTAAATTCATCGGCAGACTTTTCCATCTTCTCTTCAGAATCTCCCAAAAGAACTGTGTCATCGACAAAGAGCAACTGTCATAACTTCCACTTTATATCAGATAAATCGTCCTTTAATGCCACATCTCTCCTCAACACCCTAATATTCATTTCTTTTGTAACCCATCTATAATTATGTTAACCATGGTGACATTACACATCTTTGTCTAAGGCCTTCTTTTACTGGAAAAAATAGTCCCCTTCTCTTGAACATACCTTATCTCGAGGGTAACTCAGCATAAAACAATGCTTTTAGTAATCTGCTACCCATTCCACACATTTGCAACATCTGCCACATTGCTCTCCTTATCATATACCTTGTTTGTCACATAAATGCGTCAAACAGTTAATTACTTTTGTCAAAGTGCACTTAAATACTTCAATGTAAACACTTTGTGGACACATCCCTACTCTTCCTAAATCTTCCTTGTTCCTCTGCAGTCCCACTTTCTGCCTGTCTTACACCTAATTTTTTAATAACAACTTTACCATACACTTTACCTGGTATACTCAACAGACTTATTCCCCTTTAACTCTTACACTTTCTCTCGTGTCCTGTTTTCCCTTACATAATGGAACCTTGGACGCTCTCTTCCAAGCCATTGATACTGTCCTCTCTTTCAAACATATATTGAGCAAATACATCAACCACGCTACTTCTTTTAACATCTTGTTAAGAGTCCCATCTGTCACGGCTGCTTTACCCTCGTTCTATTCTACCCGCTGCTTCACGCACTTCTCTCATGTATAGTTACAGCGTTGGGTCTAGTATGTATGACAAGCATGGTGTCTCCGCTCAGTATTTTCTCTTTATATACCCTCTCTCTCTCTCTCTCTCTCTCTCTCTCTCTCTCTCTCTCAAACAGGCGATCTTAATGCAGACCAAGCCACAATAGGGATGGAAATCTTTAGCTAAGGATTTCTATCCCCATATGGCTTGTTTTCACACACACACACACACACACACACACACACACACACACACACACACACACACACACACACACACATATATATATATATATATATATATATAATATGTGTGTGTGCGTGAAAACTGAATACTGGGCGGGGACTGGAACCGTGGTCCTTATACATACCAGACCCAACGCTGTAACTATATATGAGGAACGTGCGTGAGGCTGTGGGTAGAATGAAAGCAGCTGAGACAGATGGGACTCGTAACAACATATTAAAATAAGTAGCGTTGTTAATGTATTTGTTTACTATATGTATGAAAAAAGGAGGGTATCTATTGTGTTAGGTGCGTTGTATGTGTGTGTGCTCATGTGCGTGTGTCACCAGAGTAACGGGGGCACTGTCAGGCCTGATTCACAGGTGCCGTTGCTCTGTGTCACTTAAACACGCTATTTCTATGCCGTGGTGTGAACATATAAATCACTTCTTGTGTGTCTGGTGCAGCAGCAGCAGCAGCAGCAGCAGCACCAGACTGCAGACAGTTATGTGGCTTGATGTAGAATAATAAGTGTTATTGCTGGTGGTATGCGCCCAGGGTACCGCTCCCCGATACTTCCATACCATGGCAGAAAGTTTCCTTCTCTCCGTGCACTGACTCCACCAGGTATCACGTACCTCTACAACTTATTATGACATGCATTGCTTCTACACTACTCTGTAGTCTTATGTAAGAACATTGTCCTGACTGCCTGGAAGATACGCATCCGCGGTGTCTACAGTACTCACGCTTGTATACCTTGTACATGAACTTGCAGAAATAAAGTTATTATTATTATTATTATTTGATACGTGTCCTGACTGATGGAAAGAAACAAGTATTGGCACTCAACTAATTGTACTCACCTAATTATGGTTGCATAGATTGAATCTCAGTTCATAATTGTCCTTAGCTAGTTGTAGTTGCAGGGGTCGAGTCTCAGATCCTGGCCTCACTTCTGTGCTGGCCGCTACTGGTTTCACTCTCCTGGTTGCGTAAGCCCTATTATACCTATTCGTAAAGCTATGTATGGATTCTGCATTTACCATTTTGCTGTCTAGGTCGTTCCATTTTCGGAATACTCAAAGGCTAAAGAATAAAGAAGTATTTCCTAACATCCCTGTGACTCACCTGTGCTTTTAACTTCTAGCTGTGACCTCATGTACATGACAGCCGGCTCTTAGACAGACTTTCCATGTCCACCCTGTCAATACCTCTTGAGTATTTTGTACGTCGTAATCATGTCATCTCTCGTCCTTCTGTCCTCTAGTATCGTTAGGGTTGGCTCTTTGAGTTTCTCATAATTCATACCCCTCAGCTGAGGGTCTAATTTTGTTGCTAACATGTTCACATTTTTTCAGCTTTTTTTCGCATGCTTTACCAGATGCGGGTTCCACACTGGCGCAGCGTATTCCAAGATGGGCCTGACATATGCCGTGTACGAGACTAAGGTCGTGAATGCCTCAGTGTTGATGTTCCTGAAAGCTACCCTTCAGTTTGCCAGTCTCGCATATGCTGCAGCGGTTATTCGGTTGAGGTGCTCGGAACTATGCTGACCCCTAGGTCCTCTTTTAGGGAGGTTCGCAGCCTTTGTCTCTAGAGCCTGTACACTGTTTCCGGACGTCTTAATGTTCTGATCCTATACCCATCATAGTTTTGTCCTTAACAATTCGTTACTTTTCGTGGATTAATCTGCTAATGAAATCATCTACGGGGAAAGCTTATTATCTTGTTTTAATCTGATTAATTTCATTCATGCTATTCAGTCGTAATTGCAGGGTGGGTGTGATGGTACTGGTGTAGTGGTAGTGGTATGGTGATGTGGTGGTGGTGATATTGGTGTGTGTTAAGGTCTGGTAGTGTGGTGAAGATGGCATGTGGTGAGGGTGGCGTGTGGTGAGGGTTGCGTGTGGTGAGGGTTGCGTGTGGTGAGGGTTGTGTGTGGTGAGGGTTGCGTGTGGTGAGGGTGGCGTGTGGTTAGGGTTGCGTGTGGTGAGGGTGGCGTGTGGTGAGGGTTGTGTGTGGTGAGGGTTGCGTGTGGTGAGGGTAGCGTGTGGTGAGGGTTGCGAGTGGTGAGGGTGGCGTGTGGTGAGGTTGGCGTGTGTTCTACACCGCCCTGTATTCACTCAAGAATATAGTCATTAATACTCAACATTGTTTTCTCAACCAGCAAAGAATTGTTGGTCATGCAGACATGTTGGTCTCATAAGTGAGGTGAGGTGTTCACTCAACACTGCTGCTTGTCACATAGGCACTGCTGCTTGTCACATAGGTGAGGTGTTCACTCAACACTGCTGCTTGTCACATAGGTGAGGTGTTCACTCAACACTGCTGCTTGTCACATAGGTGAGGTGTTCACTCAACACTGCTGCTTGTCACATAGGTGAGGTGTTCACTCAACACTGCTGCTTGTCACATAGGTGAGGTGTTCACTCAACACTGCTGCTTGTCACATAGGTGAGGTGTTCACTCAACACTGCTGCTTGTCACATAGGTGAGGTGTTCACTCAACACTGCTGCTTGTCACATAGGTGAGGTGTTCACTCAACACTGCTGCTTGTCACATAGTTGAGGTGTTTCACTTAACACTGCTGCTTGTCACATAGGTGAGGTGTTCACTCAACACTGCTGCTTGTCACATAGGTGAGGTGTTCACTCAACACTGCTGCTTGTCACATAGGTGAGGTGTTCACTCAACACTGCTGCTTGTCTCATAGGTGAGGTGTTCACTCAACACTGCTGCTTGTCTCATAGGTGAGGTGTTCACTCAACACTGCTGCTTGTCACATAGGTTAGGTGTTCACTCAACACTGCTGCTTGTCACATAGGTGAGGTGTTCACTCAACACTGCTGCTTGTCACATAGGTGAGGTGTTCACTCAACACTGCTGCTTGTCTCATATGTGAGGTGTTCACTCAACACTGCTGCTTGTCACACAGGTGAGGTGTTCACTCAACACTGCTGCTTGTCTCATAGGTGAGGTGTTCACTCAACACTGCTGCTTGTCACATAGGTGAGGTGTTCAATCAACACTGCTCCTTGTCACATAGTTGAGGTGTTCACTCAACACTGCTGCTTGTCACATAGGTGAGGTGTTCACTCAACACTGCTGCTTGTCACACAGGTGAGGTGTTCACTCAACACTGCTGCTTGTCTCATAGGTGAGGTGTTCACTCAACACTGCTGCTTGTCACACAGGTGAGGTGTTCACTCAACACTGCTGCTTGTCACATAGTTGAGGTGTTCACTCAACACTGCTGCTTGTCACATAGGTGAGGTGTTCACTCAACACTGCTGCTTGTCTCATAGGTGAGGTGTTCACTCAACACTGCTGCTTGTCACATAGGTGAGGTGTTCACTCAACACTGCTGCTTGTCACATAGAAGTGTTTCACTCATGGAGGATGATTTTCATGTCACGTTTCATCACGCAGGATGGGTCATACTCCATCACGCAGGATGGGTCATACTCCATCACGCAGGGTGGGTCATACTCCATCACGCAGGATGGGTCATACTCCATCACGCAGGATGGGTCATACTCCATCACGCAGGGTGGGTCATACTCCATCACGCAGGATGGGTCATACTCCATCACGCAGGATGGGTCATACTCCATCACGCAGGATGGGTCATACTCCATCACGCAGGATGAGCCATACTCCATCACGCAGGATGGGTCATACTCCATCACGCAGGATGGGTCATACTCCATCACGCAGGATGGGTCATACTCCATCACGCTGGATGGATCATACTCCATCACGCAGGATGGGTCATACTCCATCACGCAGGATGGGTCATACTCCATCACGCAGGATGGGTCATACTCCATCACGCAGGATGGGTCATACTCCATCACGCAGGATGGGTTCTACTCCATCACGCAGGATGGGTCATACTCCATCACGCAGGATGGGTCATACTCCATCACGCAGGATGGGTCATACTCCATCACGCAGGATGGGTCATACTCCATCACGCAGGATGGGTCATACTCCATCACGCAGGATGGGTCATACTCCATCACGCAGGATGGGTTCTACTCCATCACGCAGGATGGGTCATACTCCATCACGCAGGATGGGTCATACTCCATCACGCAGGATGGGTCATATTCCATCACGCAGGATGGGTCATACTCCATCGCGCAGGATGGGTCATACTCCATCGCGCAGGATGGGTCATACTCCATCCCGCAGGATGGTTCATACTCCATCACGCAGGATGGGTCATACTCCATCACGCATGATGGGTTATACTCCATCACGCAGGATGGGTCATACTCCATCACGCAGGATGGGTCATACTCCATCGCGCAGAATGGGTCATACTCCATCGCGCAGGATAGGTCATACTCCATCCCGCAGGATGGGTCATACTCCATCACGCAGGATGGGTTATACTCCATCACGCAGGATGGGTCATAGTCCATCACGTAGGATGGGTCATACTCCACGCAGGATTGGTCATACTCCATCATGCAGGATGGGTCATACTCCATCACGCAGGATGGGTCATAGTCCATCACGTAGGATGGGTCATAGTCCATCACGCAGGATGGGTCATACTCCATCACGCAGGATGGGTCATACTCCATCACGCAGGATGGGTCATAGTCAAACACGCAGGATGGGTCATACTCCATCACGTAGGATGGGTCATACTCCACGCAGGATGGGTCATACTCCATCACGCAGGATGGGTCATAGTCAAACACGCAGGATGGGTCATACTCCATCACGTAGGATGGGTCATACTCCACGCAGGATGGGTCATACTCCATCACGCAGGATGGGTCATAGTCCATCACGTAGGATGGGTCATAGTCCATCACACAGGATGGGTCATACTCCATCACGCAGGATGGGTCATACTCCACGCAGGATGGGTCATACTCCATCACGCAGGATGGGTCATAGTCCATCACGTAGGATGGGTCGTAGTCCATCACGCAGGATGGGTCATAGTCAAACACGCAGGATGGGTCATAGTCCATCACACAGGATGGGTCATACTCCATCACGCAGGATGGGTCATACTCCATCACGCAGGATGGGTCATACTCCACGCAGGATGGGTCATACTTCACGCAGGATGGGTCATACTCCATCACGCAGGATGGGTCATACTCCACGCAGGATGGGTCATACTTCACGCAGGATGGGTAATACTCCATCACGCAGGATGGGTCATACTCCATCACGCAGGATGGGTCATACTCCATCACGCAGGATGGGTCATACTCCATCACGCAGGATGGGTCATACTCCATCACGCAGGATGGGTCATACTCCATCACGCAGGATGGGTCATACTCCATCATGCAGGATGGGTCATACTCCACGCAGGATGGGTCATACTTCACGCAGGATGGGTCATACTCCATCACGCAGGATGGGTCATACTCCATCACGCAGGATGGGTCATACTCCATCACGCAGGATGGGTCATACTCTATCACGCAGGATGGGTCATGCTCCATCACGCAGGATGGGTCATACTCCATCACGCAGGATGGGTCATACTCCATCACGCAGGATGGGTCATACTCCATCACGCAGGATGGGTCATACTGTATCACGCAGGATGGGTTTCCTGTCATATTCCATCACGCAGGATGGGTTTCCTGTCATATTCCATCACGCAGGATGGGTCATACTCCATCACGCAGGATGGGTCATACTCCATCACGCAGGATGGATCATACTCCATCACGCAGGATGGATCATACTCCATCACGCAGGATGGGTCATAGTCCATCACGCAGGATGGGTCATAGTCCATCACGCAGGATGGGTCATACTCCATCACGCAGGATGGGTCATAGTCCATCACGCAGGATGGGTCATACTCCATCACGCAGGATGGGTCATACTCCATCACGCAGGATGGGTCATACTCCATCACGCAGGATGGGTGTCCTGTCATACTCCATCACATAAGAGGATTTTTCTATCATACTCCATCACGCAGGATGGGTCATATTCCATCACGCAGGGTGGGTCATACTCCATCACGCAGGATGGGTCATACTCCATCACGCAGGATGGGTCATACTCCATCACGCAGGATGGAGAATTATTATTCTTTAGATAGGGCTGGGCTTTAAAATGAGCTGAGGTAGGATACCAGCTCTTAGCCTGTAAATTCACGTTGTAAAAAGCTATACATGCGCATGTGACTTGCATATTGCTTGGCCACGAGGCCACTGGTGTAACGATTTACCAGTCCCGTCGTATGGTGGGCACGTATTGATTTATATATAGGATTTTAAGGAATTTTTTTGAGCGAACTGTACAATAGACGGTCCAAAAATCATGGGCTCATTGCACTATCACATATTTGTTGTTCTTAACTATGTAATATAGTGACGTCAGTTGCATAAATGGTACTCAGTACCTTGGCTACAACACATTCCTTGGATCTGAATGGCGTGCTGTCGAAAATAATGAAGAGAAAACACACTTTCCAGATCAAGATTTTTTTTCCGAACCTTTCAATCTGTGGTGATATTTATTAGGTCATAGATCGATAAAGATCAATATAGATAGAAACGTTGTCTCAATATTTTGTTGTGCAGCGTGTTTTGCACCTCACCATGTTCTAGGTGCCTCCATGCCGGTGGACGACACAACAACGTTCATACCTCACCTAGTCTAGTTTGACATAAACACAGGTAATTGCTGTACAAATCAGTTATATATATTTGACTTTAAGAATTACAAATTGCGTAGTCATTATTGATATACAAGTGACATATTGTGATTGTGAGAATCAATTGAGCAATCTAATGGTTATAATCATAACCATGATTTTTAAAGAGGTGGAGGGGTAAGCCAGTGGAAGGCCTCGGTCAGATGATCAAAAGCTCCATCATATGATAAAGACCCGCGTCAGGAAACACTTGTCCTATTTCCTGACAAACCCTACCTAACCTGATTGTGAGGGTAGTGTTTTTGTCGCGAGTTCTGAAAGATTGATCCTCCGTTACTCCTTCAGCTGAATAATCCACATGGGTTTAGCGATTCGCATGGATATGATACAAATCAATAATTCCTCCCTGTGTATAAATTTTGGAGAGTATATCTCTTGAAGAGATTGTATTAGTGGCAGCAATGTGTATTCGAATAATAATAAATGCAATATATGTATCAGTATACTCGTATATACACTTAAGAATTTATATCAATCTTTACACCTAGTATTAAAATATCCTAGACTGATTGTGTCCAGGTTACATGGAGATTCAGTAATTCTCGTGTAGTCGATATGCTGTAAACCTAATAAACCAACTAACCAATTCCTCAAAAAATATTTAAATTACATATTTAGACTAGTAAAATTTATTATTTGATTTATTGATCGTCTGGTTTTTTTTTATAACTCTCAGACGTTAAATTTGTGTGAACAAGGAATGCAGGGTGATAGCCTCTATTGATCCCCCACACTGTCCCTTGCATCACCTAGGTAATAGAGAGGAGGTGGGCAAAATCCAGCCCTTGGGCCATATCCGATCCGCCAAGGAATTCTATCAAGCCGGTCACCATGTCTAGGAATTTAAGAAAATTCATAGTGTCTCCAGTTCAAGGAAGAATTCATTCAGATTTGATTATGTTGTAGTCAGGAGCGGGTGTTAGGCTATCATAACAGTAAGTCTTTATATGATCTGTGGGTACACACTAGGTGATATAATAATTGTTTTTGCAATGCTGTTCAGGGCATACAAATATTATGGGCACATAAAATGTACATTATGTATACGAGTATTTAGCCTAAGATAACCCAGTAAAGTCAAATAATGTAACTTATTTCCACTGGGGGTCCTAGATAAGTCTAGACTCAATATAACCACCAAAACCCGATTTCAGGACATACATTCCTTTGGTTCCCCATTCATTTACTGCCAGGTTGAGGCAGCATGTCAGCGCTACCTATGATCCAGCGTTCATACTACCACTTGCCAGCCTGGTAACCCTTGACTCTTTTTTTTTTCTTCTCTTACCATCTTTGTTTACTTTTGGCCCACAGAAGGATCTGGATATGGGTCACTTGACCTATCATCTCCCACCTGGCAAGGGAGGTTAGTAATTAAGTAAGTAAATAAGTTTATTCAGATATACACAAATACAGTTACATAGATTATCATACATAGCAGCATATGTGTAGAGAACCTAGGATGACCCAGAAAAGTCAAAGTGACTTATTTATATTGGGGTCCTTGACGCTAGTAAGGGGCTCTTGATCCAAGGAATTAGACATGACCTCCACCCCATCCTTGGCTCAAACATGATTGCCTGATTTACCTCCCCCCCCACACACATGAATTAATATCTCCTGGCAACTGTATCTTGTTTTGCGTGAGCTTATTTTGTTACATAATGAATTTACAGTATTTTCTCATATCGTGCACCAACACCTGACTTCGCTTTGACCATAAAGATTCATTATTTTGCTTCACCTTTTCCATGTGGCCTTATATAGAGCGCATTTAGTTATGCAAATTGGGTAATCTCTGGGTACTTTTTTTTACTTCATTTCTAATCACCATTTGCTCAAGCCTATTAAACATTTAGTTTTACAACTTGTGACCCGTTAATCATGACTCATGAAATCGTTATAACACGATTGCAAACAAACCACGGAACGGGCAAGAATTGAACCCATGGCAAGCGAGTCATTATTAATATTATACCGCGCCTGTGGCAGGGAGGGGGGTGGAAGGCAGTCAGGCTTAATTCAGGGAATTGGAACACAGATCCAATTCCCTAGATCAAGAGCCCCTTACCAGTGTCAAGGAACCTCTCTTGAGGGGGCAAGTGAGTCCTCAAACTCCAGGCTAAGATGGTAATGGAGTCCGCCAGTTGAAACAATTGCCCACCCGTCCTAGGTATTATTCCTTGTGGCTCACAACAGAAAGACCCAGGTTCAGTCTTGGGTGAAGCGGGACGTAAGGGCAAGTCTTCGAACACCTCCTGCCCTTGTTCACTTAGCAGTAGATACCTGAATGTTTGTTGACCATTGACGGTGACACCCTGTGGAAGGACCTAGATACTCTAGTATACCTGGAGAGGGTTTCGGGGGTCAACGCCCCCGCGGCCCGGTCTGTGACCAGACCTTGCGGTGGATCAGGGCCTGATCAACCAGGCTGTTACTGCTGCCCGCACCTAGATTGACGTACGATCCACAGCCTGGCTGGTCAGGTACTAACTTTAGGTGCCTTTCCAGCGCCTTGAAGACAGCCAGAGGTCTATGTATGCTGGGAGGCAGCTGAACAGTCTTGGGTCACACTACTTGGCTTTCTTGGGTTATCCTGCTGTATTACCCTGGTGGGTTTAGCACTTAGTTTTGATTATAGTACTAACAACGGAATAATTTTTTCACTAAGCTCGAGTGGTAGTGCCGTCGGTTCGCATCTTAGCATAAGTAGAAATGTTGTTCATGTTTCCTTACATTTGTTGTTTCTGTTCACCTAGCAGTAAGTAGGTACCTGATAATTAGCCTCCTTACACCTATTTCCCCTGTTCACCTAGCTGTGTGTACCTGGGTGTTAGCCGACTTTTGTAGTAGCACCCTGGGGAAGGGTTAAAGCACTATATAGGACTTCGATTTTCCTGGGTTACTAACACTCCAGGTTAATAATCCTAATAAAGTCCAGCACCTAAAAATTTGTTTATGAGTGAGGGTAGACGATGTAAGAGACAGGTTATGTGGGGTTCTCTGTTATGATTTCCGTTTTCTGTGGTGGTGGTACTGGGCAAACTGATTCTCTCTCATATTACATTTTTTTGTGGGAGGTGCCTTGATGCCAGTGAGGGGCTCTTGATTCAAGGAACTGGAGCTACCCTCCCTTGCCTTACATCAAACTTGATTACCTCCCATTCTTCAGGAGCAGTATGACCCTTACGAGATTAGACCCCAATGGAAATAAGTCACTCTGTCTTGACTTTTTTTGGGTTATCCTAGGTTTTCTACACATATGCTGCTATGTATGATAATCTATGTAACTGTATTTGTGTATACCTGAATAAACTTACTTACTTACTAGTCCGCTGGAGTAGTGAGTGGCCTCACATCTACAATAAATAAACATTTAACTGGATTACCTACAATAAATTGTGAGTTCTTTTTGTCCAGTGAAGACATGGAAAGGGCATTAACTTATCTGGTAACCGATTATGTATATTTGATGTGCAGTATTCGTGATGACGTTATAACTGAGGAGCCCATAATTAAGTTATTAGCAGGCAAAATGTATAAAGCAAAAGTTGGAAATCAACAAGTGTATGGAGCTAAATTTACACAAAAGTTTCCTGTTCGTTATCAGGAATTAACAGTACAAGAACTGATTAGTTTATATCATGTACAATGAAGGGGGTAGTAGATTCTTATATGATGTAACCTGCATAATTCATTCATGTATTGATGAACATGTATGGGTATATGTAAATGTATATAATTGTAAGTGTATATGGGTATGTATATAATTGTATGTAGATATATGCTTGGTAAATATTAGGTTTGTCAGGAAACAGGAGAAGTGTTTCCTGACGCAGGTCTTAGTCATATGAAGATATATGGTATAATGTTTGTCAGGAAATAGGACAAGTGTTCCCTGAAGCTAATCTGTTATATGATGACCCGCAGAAGAGATGTGCTTGTTTATATCTGTTTGTATATGTGATTTTTTTATATATATATTTTTAACGGGTTGTGTTATGTTGGCTAATTTGTACATAAGTACTTGATAATTTTTATTTTTTTTTATAATTTTTAAAAAAATATATTCATAATAGGAACAACAATACGCTTTGTTATAGGTCTTTAGGTAAATGTGAGTACGGATTGTTCAGCTCTGCCGAAGGGCCTGAGTCTTGGAATCTTAATTAATTTAAAGGATATGTACACAGAAGTGTGCTTCATTGTATACACACCAAGAGTTTAATCCCTATTTTAGAGATTAAGGTATTCTTGACTAACTTGAAGAAGTTACATGCAGTGTTAATGACCACTCACCTAGCTTTATATACCTAACCTTATAACTGTGTGCTGTATGATAAACTTTCGGGTTTAGAGATTAATTTTATTATTATTATTAGTCAAAATGATACTAACTCTCATTTAATGTGTTGCAGAAACCATTAGTGTGGAGGTATTCGTGTTGAATTGTGAGGTTGTGGGTGTGACACCATGGAGGTGTAACCATGTAGTGTGTCGTGACGCCGCCCACACCCTCCCTACCCTCGCCCACAGGTAAGTTACTATATCAACACCACTTCATTGTATCAGATTTTTTTCTTTGCGTGTACTCTTCTTGAGGCGCACATTCACTCTCACCCACTCACTCAACATTGGTTACTCCTATACAGTACACTGGTTACTCCTATACAGTACACTGGTTACTCCTATACAGTACACTGGTTACTCCTATACAGTACATTGGTTACTCCTATACAGTACATTGGTTACTCCTATACAGTACATTGGTTACTCCTATACAGTACATTGGTTACTCCTATACAGTACATTGGTTACTCCTATACAGTACATTGGTTACTCCTATACAGTACATTGGTTACTCCTATACAGTACATTGGTTACTCCTATACAGTACATTGGTTACTCCTATACAGTACATTGGTTACTCATATACAGTACACTGGTTACTCCTATACAGTACACTGGTTACTCCTATACAGTACACTGGTTACTCCTATACAGTACATTGGTTACTCCTATACAGTACATTGGTTACTCCTATACAGTACATTGGTTACTCCTATACAGTACATTGGTTACTCCTATACAGTACATTGGTTACTCCTATACAGTACTTACTTCAATAGCATATGAACACCCCACACTGTGCATCCTTCTGCCTTACCCACACCCCACACTGTACATCCTTCTGCCTTAGCAAGACCCCACACTGTACATCCTTCTGCCTTAGCAAGACCCCACACTGTACATCCTTCTGCCTTAGCAAGACCCCACACTGTACATCCTTCTGCCTTAGCAACACCCCACACTGTACATCCTTCTGCCTTAGCAACACCCCACACTGTACATCCTTCTGCCTTAGCAATACCCCACACTGTACATCCTTCTGCCTTAGCAAGACCCCACACTGTACATCCTTCTGCCTTAGCAAGACCCCACACTGTACATCCTTCTGCCTTAGCAAGACCCCACACTGTACATCCTTCTGCCTTACCCACACCCCACACTACATTCTTCTCGTCTTACCCACACCCTGTATTCTACCTTTCTTGCCTGACCTACCCTTCACATTCATTCCCGCCTTATACACACCTGTATAAACACTTGATAATAAAAGTTGCAGGTAACTTTAGCTTCACTGCATCCTGCTCATAATTCTGCCACAAGGTAAGTCTCATGATAACAGTTACTAATTTAATATTGAATCTGAGAAGAGGATATCGTTGGTTTTCGTGAAGTGACCGCAGGGTTGTTGAAATGTGAAAAGAATGCGAGGAAAAGAAAATAGTACTCGGGTTGAGGGAGGGTTGCAGCAGCGGGCCACCACAGCACTAACCTATTGTAAACAAACTGGTGTTATTTCCAGACGTTGTTTCGAGGGTAAAGCCTCTTCATCCAAGGAATTAGAGCTATTCTTCCCCCTCGGATCAAACCTGATTACCTCCCATTCTCCATGCGTTATATGACCCCTAAGTCTAACTGGAGGGTGTTTCGGGGGTCAACGCCCCCGTCCTTGACCAGGCCTCCTGGTGGATCAGGGCCCGATCAACCAGGCTGTTACTGCTGGCCGCACGTAGTCCAACGTACTAACCACAGCCCGGCTGATCGGGTGCTGACTTTAGGTACTTATCCAGCTCCCTCTTGAAGGCAGCGAGGGGCCTATTGGTAATTCCCCTTATGTCTGGTAGGAGCCTGTTGAACAGTCTTGGGCCCCGAACACTTATTATTTAGCGCTTCCTTTTTAATGCATAATTAATTGGGCTCGCACTTCAACGTGGTTAACACCAAATTATAAATCAGGTTGTAAATAAATATTGAATAAAGTATTTCCAAAATAAAGTTCTCGTGTAGATAATATTTCACCAGTGTAAACATATGTCCTAAAACTCGTGTGAAAAAAAAAAAAAGATAATTTTTTTTTTCATATTTGACAATCGAATGTTAGATTTATTTCTCAGAATTCTTAGGGGTATCGTCGAGTTTCACCCAATTTGTGAATTAGATGTCAAAACGCAAAAAAAAACCTGCTTTTGTATACATCAGATATTTAGTTTGTTATACCGTTTTTCAAAAATTATGTGAGCAAATTACCTGCATGAGGTTTACAGGGCATTAACTGAATTATTACGTGCAAGTAATTTGGGTGAGATAAGTGGGACTTAAGTCACAGCAGGTTACTGAACTGTAACTCCCTCGATGCCCACTTCCTCACCACTCACAAAAAGCTAGACCTGACATTAAATTAATAATTATATTAAAACTAGCTACTCTGATAAATTAAAGTTGTGGACTGTATATAATTAGGCTTGCTGGGTACACAAAATATAGTTGGTATTAACACTTACCATTTAATTACTGTAGATGGATCACACCACAACACCTGCCTAACACCTAGACCCTACACTGGCCAGCTAGAGATCTAAATGCAAGGACTAATGGTGCATTTCCCTGTGAGTGATGTTTGCATCACTTATCTTTCACCATCCACACGTAATTCTTGAGGTCCCGCAAATTTCCTGTCCCAATTCTTCAGCAGGGAACATTAACACGGGTTCCTAATTACAAATTCAGGCCGAAAAAAAAACAAGTTGACCTTCGAGAACGCCCGATCACATTGCACAACTCGGTCCAGTGTTCACACATTAAATTCAGTATGGTGTCTCTTGTCCGCGTCTCTCTCCGGCTCTTCCACATCCCCCTGCACTTAAAATTTCTCGAAGGGTCCAAATAACATCACATTTCAATACGCAATTATTATATTATTCATTTGTATGTTCTACCTTCAGGAAAATTATGTAAAAAAAATCCACAACCGCGATCTTGCTTTATTGCTTACGAAAATGTGGGCATGAAAAATCGTGGATCATTCTCTGAAGTCAGTGTACTAAAAAAAATGTTTTGAACACTTGGAACATCATAAACCAAACGATCGAGCAGTTACTTGCACAGAAATACTACATAACTTCACAACTAGTGAGCATCCTTCCTGGTGAATTATTAACTCTGCAGTTGAGATCAAAATTAGCCAAATTTGCATTTTTTTTATAAGACAACAACAACTGTATCATGGAGTATTTCGATTTAAAAGAAATATTCTCCATTTCAGATAATTCAATTAAACCCTCCTTCGTTTTGAAGCCGGAGTATGATGCCTCACATCCATTACATGTTCTAGTCACAAAGTATTGTTTCTCCGGCTATATACTACATTGATGGCGCCCTCCACTAGCCTACCAGTGTAGGCGGAAGTGCGGCCCCCCATAAATAATAATTGAACTACCACGCCCCAAGGTGATTTGTTTGCTGTACTCCTTGCATGCATGCTTGTATATGCGTTTTAACCTGACACCTTAGTTGTAAGCGACTCTCGTACCTAAGTGCTTTCGACTCCGTTAAACACGACTATGATATGTGGTATCTAAAATCCTGCACAGGTATAAAAAAATTTGAATTATATGTGTGCATTCGTTCTCACTTAGGTTTTGGAATGAAACACTGAAATTAATAGGCTAGCCAACAGAGCATAATGTTAAAAGAAGGAATTGATTATAATACTGTACATAGGTACCCATACCTCTATCTCTGGTAACACCTGCCTTTAAAAGCTTCAGCTGATACGAGTAGAGTGTAGGAGTCCGTCGTCAGTGCTATCTGGTCAGTGTCTGTGAGGTATGTTAGTATCGGCATTGTATATAGGTCAAGAGGTTGGTTCGTTTGTGTTCAAAGCCTATCGATTACATGAGTTATTGAAAGGTGCATGTAACCTGTTCTTCACCAGTCAAGGCCACTACTGTAATACCAAAAGTAGGGGTTAAACTCAGTGTATATACAGACATAAACCTCACGGTGTATAACCGTACCAACAGGTGTATATATCTCAGTATACGTATATACATTTAGTTTTTATTTTAATCCCTGTAACGTAGCCAGCAGAACGTGAAGCCCCAGTTCCACTGTGTGGCTCCGAAATCTTTTGATTACCGCCAGTATAATATACACAAGTTCATAATAAAATTGTCATAAGTTAAATCTTTATAATTTATAAATAACATATACGTATGTATCTGCAATATCCATGCGCATTTAGAACCACTGTCATAATGTATACCACTCTCTGCAAAATTATTTGTATATTTCTTAGTATTTTAGTATAAACGCCTTCAGCTTATAATCGAAGGACCTGGCATCAATCCTGGGGTGGGTAGAGACGTTGGGAATATTTTCTTAATAAACCTGTTGCCCCTGTTCACCTAGCAGG
Organism: Cherax destructor; assembly: GCA_009830355.1. Classification (NCBI taxonomy): domain Eukaryota; kingdom Metazoa; phylum Arthropoda; class Malacostraca; order Decapoda; family Parastacidae; genus Cherax; species Cherax destructor. The sequence goes on along the minus strand of WNWK01005109.1, from coordinate 54,657 downwards.
AAGTAGGTCCTTAGGTGTTTGTCGACTGTTGTGGATCACATCCTGGGGAAGATGAGCAAGGACCCCAGCGGAAATTATCCCTACTGACTCTTATTAGATTATACTAAAGCTTTTTACTATAGTCTCTTGTCTTATCTTGATATTGTACATGGAACAATGTATACTCGCATTTTGTTAGTTTACCCTGCATGGAAATGCAGGCCGCAGAATTAAAGAAAACGGGAGTGGTCGTGGATCGAAGGTGGGAGCAACTGCAACAAGCACAGAAGTAAACCTGCTTACCTAGCCTACCCTTCCTCCCCGTCCGCTGCATCATTACCCACGCTTTATACACTTAAACGCTTGCTAATTGTCTTTGTCGTCGGCGTCTGTGTTATTAGTGAACTGTAATAGCTTTCAGCATCATCAAAATCAGTTGTCATAAATGTGGAAGGCAGATAAATAGTGTTTTGCAAATAACCAGAGCGATGCGTAGTTTTTAAACTCGACAGGATCCTCAAAAGCGTCTCAGGAACGAGTTCTCTGAAGCTGAAAAAGTATTCATTTTTAATGAAAGGGTCCAAGTTTTTTTTTTCTTTTTGCAAAGTACATATATACAGTGCGTGCTCGCTTAATAGAATCATTATAATTTAGACCCAGCAAGGTCTAATAAAAGAAAATGGGTAAAGTTTGACGCAAAGTGCTTTGTTGCAGATCAGCAGCGTAAATAGTTTAATGAAGCCTACCTATTGCCTTGGACGACAGGCCTATAGGCCTGCTTAGAAGCTGCGCCACATATACTAGGGAGGGTCAGCAGAAGATGAGGGTTTTATGAGGGGGCGTTGGCGGTGGAACTGATAGACCTGTAGCTGTGATACAGGTGAGGCGGGAGTACCAGTTGCTGCCCTCACCTTGGTGAAAGGTTCTTGACCCAATGAGCTAGATGTACCCTTCCCTTAGATCAAACCTTCTGTGAGCTCATTTAAACATACAGTAGGTCTTTACTGTTAAGATAAACATTAAAAAAAACATTTTCTGACATGTAAAGCGCGCTTTTTCCCAAAAAGTCTTTGCAAATCACCATGAGCCTTATATGCTCAAGGTCAGGGTCAAGGGTAGGCTTTGGATTACGCTTTAGCAGTTGTTTACTAACTACGTTACAACTGTTGCAAACATCGTGCCAGCAAACAGCAGACACTCGTGCGCCTTATATGCCGGAAAATATGGTGCAAAAATACCTGATATGTTGTACATAAATGGTATACAATACCGACGAGATGAGGAATTAGGCAAATAAAGATACCCAGATGTTGCACATGTGTCTAATTCCTTATCTGATATATGCCTACCTATATAATCAAGTTTACAATGTACTGTACTTGTGTATTCAGTAACCTGGGTCACGTACAAATCACAAGAAAAGTTAGTACGAGGAAAATGTTGACGTAGCTAATAAAATGTAACTCCTAAACAGATTGTACTATACAATTATTTATTACAGTTAAAGTCTGGGACATAAGTTTTCCGTTGAACAGGATCACTATTACACGATACTTGTTAGTGTTTCAGCGTTATATTAGTAACACAGGAAGTCACTCTTCATACTCTGCAGCTTAACCTGCAAAGTGGTCGATGCCAATACTGACTTGGACATGTTTAGATTATTGACTCCTAGGTAGCTATAACAGTTGCATATTGTTCCTAGAAGGGTCTTAATTATATGATAACTTGTCTGTTGCATACTGCACAGGTGTGTTTACTTTTAGTATTAATTTGAATCTCGTTCCAACCCTGTCCAAAACATGTTGCAAGGTAGTTTGGACACAGGCTGTTAGCAGTTTTGTAGACATAATTTTTAATGTTTTTTCCTTGGCTACTTTTATTGTACAGGATGAACCTCACCATTTTATTTTGTATAACGTAGTTTTATATTGGTCAGAGCAGAATTTGCTGGTAAGGAAGCGTAGTCTACGAATTTGTATAAGAACCTGACATAGGACATGGAAATTTTTTAAGTACAGTATCCGTATAAATAACAAAATTCACGTTATATTTCACAGAAACACATTAGTTGTCACTTTATAAATTTACTGAGACAAATTGCCTGAAAATTTTCACTGCATTACTGTTAGAACTATTTACTCTCGTTTTCTTTTCAATCTAAATACGTAATTTTGTTTTCCCCAGATGCAGAAACAGTTGTCTGTTAACTCTTAAGTTATATTCTTTGCATCCCTACCTGGCACTGAGAGGCACTCGTGTCAATATACACAGAGATTTTATCACAAATGGGCATAACATTTCGCAAGACCCAAGATATTTCCTTTTGGAACTCCACATGTTGTTGATATGATTCCCAGTAAGCAATGTTAGAATTAACACGTTTCCTGTTGTGCAAGGGTTATCTAAATGGGCATTTGTCCTATTTTCTAAGGATAAAATAATGTTAGGTAAAAGGACAAAGTGCAACTAATAAAATAATGTTGAAGACATGAACTAGTAGTGTACCAACACTATACCAGTAACTGAAGTTAACTTATAGGATCTATAATGGTTCACTGTGGCAATTGTGTTAAGCCTACAATTCCTGGAATTTGATCTTCGGTTTAACTAGCACATCTTTCGACTATCATCCCATGAACTGATAACTAGCACACGAGTCATTTAGCTGTTTCTCCGCTGAAACTTTTACTTCCGTCTTCAGTATAAAAGAAAGTAAGAGGTACACCCCAGGACACAGCAGCGTACTGACCAGGACACAGCAGCGTACTGACCACAGTAATGAAGGAAAGATCTGCAAAGCCAGCTTTGACTGTGACATTGTTTCACTATGTAGAACTTTATAAAGTCACTGATATGACCTAAACGTAAGTGACCAGAGTACAGTGACATTTGTACTGTAGTTAACACTGACATTTGCAGTAGCTACCAGTGTGAACAGTGACAATTGTGTATTAGTTACCAGTGAAAAGCGACAGAGTTGTGCAGTTACCAGTGAACGGTGACAGTTGTGCAACAGTGACCAGCAAATAGTGGCCCATTGCTACGTCAATTTTCATTGCAATGTGGCAGAATGGTTAACTGTGTTGGCTCTTAGGCTAGTGACGGCGTGGTGTGGGCGTGTTGGTGGTTGTGTGGGCATGGTGATGATTTAGGCATAGTGTGGGCGCGATGGTTGTAGTGTGAATGTTGTGGTAGCGGTTTGGGTATGGTGTGGGCGTGGTTGTGGTGTGGGTATGGTGGTAGTGACTTGGGTGGTGTGGTTGTTGTGGTGTGGGTATGATGGTCGTGATTTGGGTGTTGTGGTGTGGGTATGATGGTAGTGATTTGGTGGTGGTGGTATGGGTGTGGTGGTGTGGGTGTGGCTATTGCGGGGTGAGGGTAAAACTGGCTCCACTTAAGGTAGAGCCAACATGCGGGATGCTCTCTCTCTCTCTCTCTTTATTTATCTCTTTCTCTTTGCCAGCCTCTTTATATTTGACTGTTATGAGATAGTTGTACCTGTTTAGTGTTGGAGAGGTCTGAGCACAGCTCAGACCTCTCCAACACAATTGTCTTCAAAGATTTGTTAAGTTATACCATGATTTAAGGACAGATCCTGGACTTCACTTTACGAAACAAACAAAGCAAATGCGATAGTAATTATGAACAAGGTAGATTATAGGTAAAAAATGAACGTTATTAGAAGACTGGGGAACTTACGTTCCTTTAATGTGATAGATGAGGTTCGCTTACCACATCTGGAAGTACACTCACCGACTTGTATTAACCGATTTGTGTTTGCGGGGGTCGATACACAGCGCCTGTTCACGTCTCCTCGACTATTGTGATCGGCGTCATTGATTTCTGGCCTCGTGGACCTTATCATATCTACTCTTGAAGCCGTGTATTGCGTTTGCATATACCGCCGCCCTGTCAAGTGTGTGTGTGTGTGTGTTTGTGTCCCCTGGCACACCTTGGCTCTGGTATGGATCCCTGTCCACCCATTGCTCTCGCTCTAGCTGGAAAAGATGGTGCTATTTTTTTTGACGTTGCTGTTGGTCATGTTGTTGGTCATGTTGTTGGTCACGTTCCTGTTGCTGGTGCTGTTGGTCATGTTCCTGTTGCTGGTGCTGTTGGTCATGTTCCTGTTGCTGGTGCTGTTGGTCATGTTCCTGTTGCTGGTGCTGTTGATCATGTTGCTGGTGCTGTTGGTCACGCTGTGTTGAATTCCTTACCTTTGACGTTTCCCTTGCCTAGCTCTTCCTGTTTTCTTGCCGTTGATGTTTCGCTTACCGTTGCTGCTGCTGCTTCATTTTATCGTAGATTTTTTCTTTGACCGTTATCATTGATGTTTCTCTTGTTGTTGTTGCTTATGCTGCTGCTTCTTGCTGTTGCTCCTTCTTACTGTTACTGCTTCTCTATATTGTTATTGCTGCTACGGCAGCTACTATGGTAGCTGCCGTAGTGGTGGTGGTGAAGGTGGTAGTGATGGTGGTGGTGAAGGTGGTAGTGATGGTGGTGGTGATGTTTCAGTAAGGATCCACGTGTCAAATGTGATCACATTATCACTAGGTCCGGGACACTGGTTGGGGCGACCACTCACGACTTACCCTTCTCTTTTCCGTCCTCCTCCTTCTCCTACTTCGCCTACTCCTACTCACCCTCCACCGCCGCCGCCCCTCTCATTGTAACTTGTGTAGCATGTTGTCTCTCAGTGCGTGTGCGCTTGTAGTTGTTAACCTCCAGCTCCGAGACCAGAATCTGAACGAAGGTCATTATGTTTACAAATGGGAAACATATGCTTTAATTCAAATCCTTGCCTGTAACATGCCCCTAGATCCTCTACTACTGACTGTTCAACTATATGTTTGCCTTGAGCAAGCCCTAGCTCCTGAGACCAGTTTGTCAACCACCGATGACTGCTGCGATAACTTCCAACACTGTTTTCATCCTGACTACGTGTTTGGTCTGTTTGACAAGCTATAAAGTAAACAATAATATTTGGAAAACAATATAGTATTATGTGCTTCGAGTGCTGGATATCCTAGAACACTTTGAATCAAGCGGCACAGCAGCAGCAGCAACAACGACAACACTGTTATAAGGATGATACCAAGAGGAGTGTTCCTGAGGACTCAACAGGCAGCCCAGGCGGTGAGTACAATTAGGTTGCATGTCTGTCTCACGCTTAAACGGAGGATCGAACTTGCACCAATCCTTGTGCTGAAGAAGGGTTTGACTATTTACAAATGTGAATATAATGAATCTTTAGACACGGTTGTCATACATCAAAGTGAAGTGGAGTGGACATACCAGACACAGTTGTCATACATGTCACGTTTATCACTTGTTTTATAAATAATTAATTGTTAGTGGTGACCCTTCTTCAGTGTTTAATCTATCATATATTGTGTCTTCATTTCCAGTTGCAGCATATTCTAACTTCTCTAGCCTTCTATGGTTCTTCCACTCGTTCAGGACAAAATGTAGTAGACCCTCAGTTCTTTTTTTTTTAGTTTTCATTTGTGGCTTCTCATTCTCACTAAAAGTGCTGAAAAAAATCTTTATATCTTCTTCCGTACCTTTGTATAATCTTATATGTAAATATCTTCTTTTCCTCCCGGCGGCCAATGAACACATATTTAGCACTTTCAGCCTCTCTTAGTAACTCATATTTTCTAGTTCGTATTGGAACTTTTTCTAATTTATCCAGTGTGTGTGTGTGTGTGTGTGTGTGTGTCCAGAGCCGAACATCCACGCAGGAAATCAAAGGACAAAAATAGCCAAACAGTTCGGCGACTGGTTCCTATTGTCAGTTTAAGCGGCTTAGCGAGTAATCTGCTTAGTCAGTTGCATGTTATTGAAAGGTGCGTGCGTGTGCACGCAGGTGTGTGTGTGTGTGTGTGCGTGCACTGGACACACACTAAACAAGGGCTCAACCCGACTCCAGAGAGACAGATGACACAGCACAACAAAAGCCAAAAAAAGTGAACCTTAGAGTTAAGTACATGGATGCTAATGTGATTGGTAACGAAGGCAGCAAAATTAAGAAAAGAGTAAAGAAAAAGAACGTAGATGTAAACACACTCACAGAAACTAACATTTCAAGAATAACCTCTTTAGCAGACTTCCACATAGTTAGGAAACAAAGATAGAGTGGCTCTATTAGAGAATTGAAATTAGGAAACTAATTTACAGCTAAACTGCAATATATCACTTTCATCTTACATAATATTAAATAGACTTTTCTCATTTAAATATATTTTTAAAAACTTTCAAAACTAAAGAAATAACAAGACATTTGAAAACATTGTTCCCTTAAATACAATCTGAACCCACTCTGCTGACTCTGAAATGTATCTAAAGCATTAGCAATTTTCTTTTACAGAAGGATTTATATATATCGTTTGAAAAGATGTGTGAGAGGTGTGGACTCGCTTCTCCATCAAGTCAGCCTTTTAAGCTGCTGGAGCCTAGCTCTATATTGCTGCTCAGACTCTCAGAACCCAAAACATTTCCAAGGTAAAGTGCACACATTAGAATATATATGTAGGATTAAGTGTGTGTGTGTGTGTGTGTACTCACCTATATCACCTATTTGTACTCACCTATTTGTGGTTGCAAGGGTCGAGTCATAGCTCCTGGCCCCGCCTCTTCACTGATTGCTACTAGGTCCTCTCTCTCCCTGCTCCATGAGCTTTATCAAACCTAGTCTTAAAAATATGTATGGTTCCTGCCTCCACTATGTCGCTTTCTAGGCTATTCCACTTCCTGACAACTCTATAACTGAAGAAATACTTCCTAACATCCCTTTGACTCATAGGAGTCTTCAACTTCCAATTGTGACCCCTTGTTTCTGTGTCCCCTATCTGGAACATCGTGTCTCTGTCCACCTTATCTATTCCTCGCAGTATTTTATATGTCGTTATCATGTCTCCCCTAACCCTCCTGTCCTCTAGTGTCGTCAGGCCGATTTCCTTTAACCTTTCTTCGTAGGACAATCCCCTTAGCTCTGGGACTAGTCTTGTTGCAAATCTTTGTACTTTCTCTAATTTCTTGACGTGCTTGACCAGGTGTGGGTTCCAAACTGATGCTGCATACTCCAGTATGGGCCTGACGTATATGGTGTACAGAGGCTTGAATGATTCCTTAGTGAGGTATTGGAACGCTATTCTTAGGTTTGCCAGCCGCCCGTATGCTGCAGCAGTTATCTGATTGATGTGTGCCTCAGGAGATGTGCTCGGTATTATACTCACCCCAAGATCTTTTTCCTTGAGTGAGGTTTGCAGTCTTTGGCCACCTAGACTATACTCTGTCTGCGGTCTTCTTTGCCCTTCCCCGATATTCATGACTTTACATTTGGCAGGGTTAAATTCAAGGAGCCAGTTACTGGACCAGGCTTGTAGCCTGTCCAGGTCTCTTTGTAGTCCTGCCTGATCCTCGACTGATTTGATTCTTCTCATTAACTTCACATCATCTGCAAACAGGGACACTTCTGAGTCTATCCCTTCCGTTATGTCATTCACATATACCAAAAACAGTACAGGTCCTAGGACTGACCCTTGTGGAACCCCACTCGCCACAGGTGCCCACTCTGACACCTCGTCACGTACCATGACTCGTTGTTGCCTCCCTGTCAGATATTCTCTGATCCATTGCAGTGCCTTTCCTGTTACGTGTGCCTGATCCTCTAGCTTTTGCATTAACCTCTTGTGAGGAACTGTGTCGAACGCCTTCTTGCAGTCCAAGAAAATGCAGTCTATCCACCCCTCTCTCTCGTGTCTTACTTCTGTGTGTGTATGTGTGTGTGTTACTCTATGTTAGTGTCAGAGTGTGTGACGTATTACAGTTGGATATCACTGCCGTTCCCTCGTACCATATTGGTACATTCTTCCTAAACCTCTTGTTTGTTCATTAGTTTCTGGTGTGACTGTGAAGCAGCCTTGGCTTTTGCTGCTGTGTCATTCTTAAATTGTTGTTTACTTTATCTTCTCACCCTTGCATTTTCTTTCGTTTCTGGCTCTTCTGCTCGCTTCTCTGTTTTCTTGTCCTTCGCTTTCTACAGTTTTCACACGCTCTTGCGCTTTTGGTTTTTCGTCTCTGCATCTTTGGTTGAACCATGGGCTCTTTTTGTCATTTCCTCCTCTTCTGAAAAGAAAATCTCTGCCTCAATTTCCGGCTAGGAACTCTCATTTCATAGACTGACTTTCCTTTCAGTGTCCTTCCCGATTGTATTACATTCAGGAATTCTCTCTTCTGAAACCTGGTCTCTCCCATCTTCCCTTACTTTCTAATCTTCCCTCAGAGTTTACTTCCACAAGGTATCCGAAATTCAGCACTGTTTGGTCGCTAGCACCAGAAGCTTCTCATATTCTGTTTTAACTATATCAGAAGAACATTTGGTGAATTCTACATCCATTTTGTACTTATACAAGGTCATCACCATCTCCATCGCCTTTGTTTTCCCCGTTTCTGAACTTTCCATGTGGGTCCCGCTTTCTGAGTCTATTTCTGTGGTTAAAATCTGCTTTGATTTGGCTATGTGGACTCGTTGCTTCCACTTTGATGCCAGCCATTGCTTTGTCTTCATAGGCCTGTCTTGGTCTCCTGCTATTTGGTAGTGGGTTGTAGATAACTGCTGCTACCACTTGGGAATCTCAAATATGATTGACTGTGTAGTCAGTTGACCCATTTCTATTTATCTCTCTATCTCTTGAACATTCCACTGGTTCCTGATTAGCTCTGCAACTCCTCCCTTCACCTGTTACCTCTTTCCTCATTATTTAGTATCATGTCGAGAATATGGCATCTACTATTATTTGTTAGTTTTATCTGTGCTAGCTATGATGTCTGGTCTAGGGTTGCCTCTGTTGTTTCATAATTTATCTGCATTTGTGTACAATGGAAGAGGTGAGGTTCTGGTTGGGTGTGCATTGTTACCAAGGGTGTGTGTGTGTGTGTGTGTGTGTGTGTGTGTGTGTGTGTGTGTGTGTGTGTACGTGCGTACACGTAGGTGGATGTGAGTGTGCGTGTGAGTGAGCGTGTGTTTAAAAGTCGACTAAGCGAGAATAAAGACTAAAAGTCTTGAGTGATCATTCCTGTCATCTGTATGCAGGAAGTGGCATCCTCAGATGATATTCATACTACCACTTATCTAAACATGCTGCGTCATCAAAACATACATTGGGTCACCAAACTGGTGTTGTTATCGGACATCTGTGACAATCCAGTCCTCGCAGGTGTGAATATCCTTGACGATACCTCTGCTTATCTTTTGATGTGATTTATTGTAGTTTCTGGAACGACTATATACCATATACCTAACCACATTAGGGTCCTTTTGATAAGTTACCGTAGAATGTGATCCACAATAATCAACTAACTTTTAGGTGTCTATTGCTAGGTAACCAGGGCATCATGAGTTAGGAGACTTGTGTTATAGGGTGGGTGCTATGTGTTTGTCACAGTGGTCGTGTGTTCCTTGGTAGTTTTGATTTAATAAAGCACACGGATACTTTTTACTTAACACTAATACTTCCAGCAGGTTTTGGAGTTTTCGTACTTAAAATTGAAGCTTTGTCTTACACAGGATATGACATTCCAGAAGGACTGATTTTTTTTTCATACATTTTATTCCTGGATGCGACCCACAATGGTCGGCTAACACACGGGTACCTATTTTAACTACTAATGGGCAGGGGTGTAAGGAAACTTGCCTATATATATATATATATATATATATATATATATATATATATATATATATATATATATATATATATATATATATATATATATATTTTAGTACCAGTGAATCGAACCCGGGACCTCGCGATTGTGAATCGGCACCCTCAAGCATGGTATTGTGAAGAGGTGAGGGCGGGGTGTTGGGTGGGTTGGGCGTGGTACTGGAGGGTGGAGAAGGCGGGGTAGTGAAGGGTGTAGTGGGTGTATATACAGTACTCTACCCAAGGGAGGGGAAAAAGCGGACAGTGTTGTGGTGACCGTGGTGAGGGTTGGTTGTGTAGACGCGGCCAGGTGGAAACTCTCTCACTAGGCTCTTCTACCTTCATTATTCGCATCGTCTATTATGGACGGAATATATGTGTATGATGGGGGTGGTGTGTGTATGCAGGATTGGTATATGACATTGTTTACGTGCAACATCACCACATGGACCTGGTGCGATGAATTATAACATTCGTACCACATTGAACTAATTGATAAATTAAAACATTCGTACCACTTTGAACTGGTGTGATGAATAATATTCATACCACACTCTATACGAAAAATCAAAGCACTAATCTCGAAGTGTGGTTGTTTCTTTTAGTGAGATAATGAGATATAAAAAAAATGTATGCAGTAAATATTTTTTTTAACGTTAAGCGTTCAATGGAGGTAGGTGTGTTAAGGCCGGTGTTAGCCTCTTGCCCCAAGAAAATGATACTAAATTCGTTTGGATCTATCTACATCCCATTCCCAGACACTGTATGAACCCTGCGAGTTTAGCGCTCGACTCTATGCATGTGATAATTATAATATGTTCTGCTAAGAATCGCGCCTGATTGAAAACAATGTTTACAATATAAATAACTCACAAGTAATGTGTTTTGGGTAAGCATTACAGTTTGATGACTACTGTATTTTGAGCTCTGATTTTTATTTATTGGAACTGAGACATGTGTATTGAGAATAGTTAAACAACAAGGAATTGTTATGATAAAGGTCATGCTTATCTCGTCAAATGTTGACGTGTTTTGTTGCACGATTGCAGCTGTCACTGCAAGGCGAGAAGACTCAGTGGAAAAAGCAGGATGTTGCGAGGCCACATGCAACAAACAATAACACACTACATCATACGGTAACACCATTCATTATGTGCGGTCCCTCTCCTCTCGCAACTGATACTATGGTAACAAAGAGAAATCTCAGTTGTGTGTGGTACTGCAGCTGACACTGACGCAAAATACCGGAATTTGTAATATTTTAACCCCTATCGCTATTATAATAATTGTATTTATCACTAAATTGTATTCATCACTAACTACTGTTAGTATCATTGATTTTGAGTCTTTGTTCTTAGTGGGTTTTCTTTCGGATTTTTTTTAACGTTAATATGAAATTCTGAAGTTAACAGAAAAATTCTGTTACATTTCGTCATGATGTGTTAATTCTGCTGCTTCAAGTGGCGTGAGGCTTCTAAAGTTTCAAGTTTTAAGATGTTAAACATCATTTGTGAATTATGCATACATAAAATATACATTAAGTAAAAGGACACATTAAGTACCGACACATTGTCGGTAATTCTACCAAAATTAATACAAAATAAACATTAATCAGTAGTAATTTCCTCCTCATGATGATTGATCTGTCGTTACATATTGTCACCATGTGACTTCACTTGGTATTTTGAGGTGTGTATCTGTCCATGTGTATGCCGCTCAAGGAAAAGTTGGTGGGGGCTCTTGATCCAAGGAACTTGACGTGTGCTCCAATTCCTTGAATCATTTCTGAATACCATCCATCCCCCCCAGGCGCTGAGAGCAGCGGTGTATATACTTTTAAATCAGTAATCCTGAACCTTTAAGTATGAAAGGGCCAATTTGAAGAGCCAAATTTAAAGGAGGGCCGCATTTTGTTATTTTTATAGTTTTTATGAATAATAGTAATATGTAATTGTTGACACTGTGCAGTGAGGAACCTATATAAAAGTGAATTTCATGTGAGGGCCGCATCCATTTCCTAGAAGGGCGACATGCGGCCCTCATGGCGCATGTTGGGGATCCCTGATTTAAATCATACGTTACTCTATGTTAGGAATAAAGCATCTTCGACTGGTGGCGTACAGGTGACATGCAGCCTTGATGACGTTCCTATAATAAACTACCCTTACCATTCAAGTTAGGTTAATTTATTGTAGGTGAGGTTGGAGCGAGAACATGTTCTACGAAACGTAGCCTAACGTAGTCCTGTTTGACGTGTTGGACATTGTGTAACAATGTTAGTTAAGGGAATGAGACCAGGCTCGTTCATCTTGTGAGCGCTAGCACGAGAAGTGTAGCTATCAGATCTTGTCCATCAAGGGGGCGAGTGCCTTGATGCTGATGAAGGGTTCTTCATTCAAGGGATTGGAACTACTCTCCTTTTTCTTGGACCAGAAGTGATTTTCTGCCATTCCTCAGTCATTATATAATTCCTTTAAGCTTAGCGCTTACCCATGAACATAATAGAAGTGCTTCGTGGCATGGAAACCAAAATCGGGAATGGTCTGTATAAAAACAACAAAAGGTCAACTTCATGTACCAAGAGTTCCATGAAACTTTTTTTTTTCTTGAAGGCGATCGGACGTAGCATTCTCCAATATTGTTCAGAAACCAACAATTCCAAGTTTATTAACTGACTTGCGAAATCGTAATGGCAAATTTGCATATATAAAGCCTGAACTTCATGGTTGCCATCCTGTTCTAATATTAGCTGCATTAATCATTGAAGACTGAAGTAGTTCAGAAGAAGCATTTTACACCAAATTAAAAATAAAAATGGGCAAATTTGCGCCTACGCACCAATAAGAATACCAGTCTTCTAAATAGGATAAACCAGAGATGGAAGGTTAAGACGACCATACAAGGCTTTCTCAAGTTACTTCTATTTGATTATAATAATAATTTCTCAAAGTTATCGCACGGAAACCAACTCCGGGAATGATCTATATATAAGTGACCAGAGGGCACCAACACATGCCCATAATTAAACCACCTTCGCATAGTTACAGTGCACCAGTGTTGAAAATTTAAAGCCTATCGAATGAGGTTCTCAAATTATAACCAAAAATCTTGGTGATAAAACGGGAAAAAAATCAAGCACCCACCTGAAGGTACCTCTTCAGGGAAATCTAATAATATGAGAGTAAATATTTATTTATTTGGATATTACAGAATTGCTCTTTTTATATATTACAATCTAATCATATAGCGGCTGTTTTATCTAGTTAAAGATAATGATGCAATATCTTGCAAGGAAATACTTGTTTAATGCGTATGGAACCTATGTATGATGGATCTGAACTGTTATATTTTGTTTGATGTTTGTATCACTTATATGTGTACGGGGAAGGGACAGGTTGAGAGACTCGACCCCTGCAGTCACAAATAGGTGAGTACACAGTTTCACGAGAGCATAACACTCAGAGAAAAGAGCAACAACGAGCAGAGTGAACATAAACTGTGATGACTTCATGATGACCCGTCACTTCTTAATGTCCCTCGATGCAGTGGACTCAGTATTCACCCGCTATCACTGGCAGACACCACCTGCCACTATTCACATGGTGGGACTCGTTCTGCCAGCTGCCGTTGTAAAGACTTCTACTTGTCTTGAGGCTTTTTTTTTTTTTGTCAAGCTGTCATCCTCAGGATCCTTATGATGCCTGGCCAAGGTCCGTCGTGTCACTGTCAGTGCATGAAAGCCTGGTGTATTAAAACCTAGTTGTGCATGTTTCCAGTCTTAGTATTCACATTGGTTATTACCAACCTAGTACTGGTGTGCAGCTTAGGTTAGGTTAGGTAAGGTTTGTCAGGAAACAAACAAGTTTTTCCTGACGCGGGTCTTAGTCATATGATGACCCGCCGTTGGAGATTTTGGTCATCTGACCAAGGCCTTCCGCTGGCTTACCGGTCCACCCCTTTAAAAATTATGGCCATATAGTGACGAGACTGGTGAGGACGAGACAAAACGGTGTCAACGGTCTCATGAAGGTGGGGTAGCGATTGTTCAGATGACGTTTTTCTGTTATATAAAGTTAACCTAAAAAGGACAATATATATGCAGTCTGCGTGCAGCTAAATTATCAGAATTGACTTTGGGAGACGTGTATAAACAACGCTACGGTATGAGGATGCGCCTGAAATGGCGTCTTGCTAACAAGTTATGATGACAAGATAAGCTACTGAAATAAGCTTTTATCAGGGCAATTTTTCACTGTGCAGAGCTTTATCAAGCTCATGATTTAATAAAGCTCTGCACAGCGAAAAGTTTTCAATAAAAAACTAATTCTGCGACCTAGTCTTTGTCGTCAGAATGAAGATATGTTGAGCCAGGAGTGCCATTCCCCAGGTCCCAGTTAGCAGTGATGAAAACGTGTGGTGGTGCTGGATCCTGGAACACAGTATGTCTCCATAAGCTGCTTCTCCCACTAACTTCCAGTTGCCACCGCATCTGCAAACACCAAGTTCTTGCTTCTTCCTTGTGTTTTCACTCTTACTGCTGCTGCTGCGCTGCTGCTGCTGCTGCTGCTGCTGCTGCTGCTGCTGCTGCTGCTGCTGCATTTTACCGAAAACCTGAGTGGTCAGAACTCCGCTCGTGAATAACGTACATGGGATCGAGCCCTCAATATCATAGTGCTGCATGACCCACTGGTTTAGCTCGTCATATAAATAATTGCTAAAATATCTCATTGTATTGGGCACATCGTTACCTGGAGTTTACCTGGAGAGAATTCCAGGGGTCAACGCCCCTGCGGCCCGGTCTGTGACCAGGTCTCATGTTGGACCAGAGCCTGATCAATCAGGCTGTTACTGCTGGCCTCACGCAGTCCAACGTACGAACCACAGCCTGGCTGGTCAGGTACCGACTTTAGGTGCCTGTCCAGTGCCTGCTTGAAGACAGCCAGGGGTTTGTTGGTAATCCCCCTGATGTATGCTGGGAGGCAGTTGAACAATCTTGGGCCCCTGACACTTATTGTGTTGTCCTTCAACGTGCTAGTGGCACCCCTGCTTTTCATTGGGGGTATGTTACATCGCCTGCCGAGTCTTTTGCTTTCGTAGGGAGTGATTCTCGTGTGCAAGTTTGGTACTAGTCCCTCGAGAATTTTCCACGTGTATATAATAATGTATCCCGCCTGCGTTCTAGAGAGTACAGGTTTAGGAACTTCAAGCGTTCCCAGTAATTGAGGTGGTTTATCGCACTTATGCGTGCGGTGAAGGTTCTCTGCACATTTTCAAGGTCAGCAATTTCACCCGCATTGAAAGGTGCAGTTAGTGTGCAGCAATATTCCAGCTTAGATAGAACAAGCGATCTGTAAAGTGTCAACATGGGCTTGGCATCCCTGGTTTTGAAGGTTCTCATTATCCATCCTGTCATTTTTCTAGCAGATGTGGTTGCTACTGTGTTATGGTCCTTGAAGGTGAGATCCTCTGACATGATCACTCCCAGGTCTTTGACATTAGTTTTTCGCTCTATTGTGTGGTTGGAATTAGTTTTGTACTCCGATGAGATTTTAATTTCCTCACGTTTTCCGTATCTGAGTAATTGAAATTTCTCATCATTAAATGACATTTTTTGTGACTAATAAATGGATTGGTCAAAACTGATTTAATCCTGGTGATTTGTTGACATGTAATGTGAAGGGAACTGAATTAATATAATGCTAATGGGCTTAAAGTATCGGTTGGCTAATTGGTCCTAAAGCCCATGGACACACGAGGGTCATTAAGGCTGTGCATAACCTTTTCAACACCAGTTAAGAATACATTAATTTCTTAAATAAGGGTTAAAGTAAAATCTCAGAATGTATATGCTGAGAGACAGACACCTCACGGTGTATATATCCAATGTTTGGTGTCAGGTGCGGGAGTATAGTGATAGGTGTTTATACAGCCTGTCTTATTACATTTTGTTTATTTCCAAAACATTATTTTTATGTAATTATGTTAAATTGTATTGAGGTTTGTTTATTATTTGTATAGTTATAATGCAATTATGTTAGTGTTAATTAGTATGTTATTTTAAATAACATTTTGCGAGTGGTGAGGATTATAACAACTATCTTCAGTGTCGGGGCTTAATGTATAAAATCTTATTTTAATAATGGAAATTGAGAAAGATTTTTGCACCACTTCATTTACAGGCTTGGTGTGTAGTGAGGTTGTTATATATATATATATATATATATATATATATATATATATATATATATAAAAGAGAGAGAGAGAGAGAGAGCTATAAAACAAGATTAGGTGGTTTAGTGTTTTGTCTAGGTTGGAGATAAATGAAAAAGTCATCATTTTGGATTTTGGCTCAGTTTTAGTGTCGGTGTTCAGTTTTAGCCCTAACAATTTGCAAACAGGCGAAATTATTTATAAACATTATCTCCACGTCCACAGCAGGACTCGAACCTGCAAACTGTGCATCAGAGTACACAGTACTTTATCCACGACGCCAGACACCGTAGACCATTACTGTTTCAGTTTTGTACATTTCAAAAAGCCTCAATTTTAACGCAGTCTTGCACAGCTCAAGAAACCGTGGGTCGTGGTGTCGCATGTTCGTGTAATCTTATTGGTAGAGAGTCATAACTGGTATAAACCTTGGTAATAGATACCTACAAGTTGAGCAAACACTAGGACATATTTATTAGAAAACGTTTCCGTCCTGGGACCTTGATCACTTCTGAGGTTAGATTAGGTAAGATTCGTCAGGAAACAGGACAAGTGTTTCCTGACGCGGGTCTTAGTCACATGATGACCCGCCGATGGAGCTTTTGGTCATCTGACCGAGCCCATCCGCTGGCTTACCGGTCCACCCCTTTAAAAATAGGGTTATATATAGATATCACTTCTGAAGTGATCAAGGGCCCCAGGACTGAAACGTTTTCTAATAATGTCTTAGTGTTTGCTCAAGTGTGTTTGTGAACCAACAGTTATGACTGGATTCACACGTTACGTGTCTTAATACACAACGTGAGTCTCATATATTTACAGACTGGAATGAATGAAGGTGACTGATTGTTTAATGGGGTTTCAAACATGTCTACTCGAGCGTCATTTAGGATGCGTGTAAACTGGTCAATACCAGTCAGGATTACTTTAATCCTTAAAGCTATATGACCCTTGTAGGTTTAGCGCTTCTTTTTTATTATAATAATAATTTAATCCTTAAAATGGGGAGATACACATTTCTCGGTGTATATTCCTGGATGAATCTGGGGAAATGTGTTTCATTTTGGTCTAATTATAAATTCTCGTATACTGATCGTGAATAATGTTGCCAATAATATATATTAAACGTTTACAAAACAAACAAGTAGATAAATTATGCACATCTGCAACACTTGGATATGTGTATTGTGGAGACGGTTCACCCAACCAGTGGCTTTATTGATAGTCATTGGTTGGCAAAACGTCTCCACAGTAAAGCTGCATAAGTGTTGTACATGTGTCATAAATGTTGCAAATATGTTGACAGGTGGCTTCTACTATGTTGTATCTTAGTATACTCTCAGTATAAACTTGATTAGATTCTACATGTGGCTTTACGATCTTATTTTGCTAATTTGGAGCGATGTGTTATAATGTGCTCGTGAGAAACATCTGAAGAGCAGACAAGAGTAAAGCTTCCTGCGGTCCTGGCAGCCATCTAGCGGTGGTTGTCACGAGCGAAGGACTGACAACAATAGTTTCCCCTCTGTGCTGAGGGCCATCTGGTGGTGAGGTTGCCAGTTGTGACTGACTGACAGCAGTTGTGTTCCCCGCTGTGCTGAGGGACATCTGGGGGCGAGGTTGTCAGTTGTGACTGACTGACAGCAGTAGTTCCTGGTTCTTTCCTCACGATGCAGCTGTCTCCTCTCAATTTAATCAACTCCACACTGCTAACGTCTCCCACTGGTGCAAACTTAAACGTTGTCTCCCACTGCTGCAAACTTAAACGTTGCCTCCCACTGGTGCAAACTTACATATTATATTCCACTTCTGCAGAATTACACGTCTTCCACTGCTGCAAAATTACACGCTGTCTAACATACCTTCACGAATTTACACACACATACGTAAAAGTTCTCACTTTTCCCAGGGCCGGCAGAGTTAGTCCTGACATTGACACACACAGTGCCACTCTTCCCTGGCACTCACAACATTCATGGCAGCTACTCTGCTTCCTTCACTCACACTGGGATCTCAGCTCATCTTCCGTTACTCATATTGGGACCTTAGTGTTATTCACATCCACACTTATCAACCTTTCTTCCTCCTCAATACAGGTCTGTCACCACCTGCGCCACACCTACCACTCTCCCAGACACCTGCACCACACCTACCACTCTCCCAGACACCTGCACCACACCTACCACTCTCCCAGACACCTGCACCACACCTACCACTCTCCCAGACACCTGCACCACACCTACCACTCTCCCAGACACCTGCACCACACCTACCACTCTCCCAGACACCTGCACCACACCTACCACTCTCCCAGACACCTGCACCACACCTACCACTCTCCCAGACACCTGCACCACACCTACCACTCCCAGACACCTGCACCACACCTACCACTCCCAGACACCTGCACCACACCTACCACTCTTCCAGACACCTGCACCACACCTACCACTCTTCCAGACACCTGCACCACACCTACCACTCTTCCAGACACCTGCACCACACCTACCATTCTCCCAGACACCTGCACCACACCTACCATTCTCCCAGACACCTGCACCACACCTACCACTCTCCCAGACACCTGCACCACACCTACCATTCTCCCAGACACCTGCACCACACCTACCACTCTCCCAGACACCTGCACCACACCTACCACTCTCCCAGACACCTGCACCACACCTACCACTCTCCCAGACACCTGCACCACACCTACCATTCTCCCAGACACCTGCAGAGTCACCTCACTATTCTTGATAGATCGGCAATAACCCAACGCTTCCTTGCAGGGTTGCAAGGGGAGAGAGAGAGAGAGAGAGAGAGAGAGAGAGAGAGAGAGAGAGAGAGAGAGAGAGAGAGCTTACCTCTCCTTAGTGTTTTATTATTTATAAGTTTCTTAATGCAGCTCCTCAGTTTTCGTCCAGAGAGGTAATGAGTCTGATGGGTGTTTAGAGTCCTCCTCCGGCCGCTTATGGACCAAGACACAGCGCTCATGTTGTCCCCACATGTATGTTTTTTCAAGTTTGTTAAATTTCTCCGGATGTCTTTAAAGCAGATGATGAAGAAAATATATCCATGACAGTCAACTGGCGACGTATTGCTGGTTTAGCGTAGCAGCTTCATCACGCCGTGAAGAGTGAACATGACACTCACCTCTCAGGGATAGTTCTATCACGTCATGAAGAGTTACCACAACAACCACCGCTGAGACAGCTTCATCATGTCATTGAGTCAACAGAACTCACCTCTCAGAGGCAGCTTGGGAAAGACGTGGAGGCACCTTAAAAATCTCCAACTTCGACACCTCCACAGATTATTAAAAGTGGAGTTGAACTTGCCAAGAGATGGGTGCTAGTGGGCACTTAAAGAACCCACTTTAATATCCGTGACAACTATGACACACCTCAATATATCTAACAGTAACAGGATCCTCCTAGATATGTGACAAACAGGACCCACCTGGATATCTGTAACAGTAACAGGACCCACCTGGATATCTGTAACAGTAACAGGGCCCACCTAGATATCTGTAACAGTAGCAGGTTCCACCTGGATATCTGTAACAGTAGCAGGGCCCACCTGGATATCTGTAACAGTAGCAGGGCCCACCTGGATATCTGTAACAGTAACAGGTCCCACCTGGATATGTGGCAGTAACAGGACCCACCTGGATATCTGTAACAGGGCACGTATATCGACTCAGGGCCCACCTGGATATCTGTAACAGTAAAGCAGGAGATAACCCACCTGGATATCTGTAACAGTACACAGGTCCCACCTGGATATTGGCAGTAACAGGTACCCACCTGGATATCTGTAACAGTAACAGCCCACGGATTGCTCACCTGGATATCTGTAACAGTAGCAGGCCCACCTGGATATCTGTAACAGTAGCAGGGCCCACCTGGATATCTGTAACAGTAACAGGTCCCACCTGGATATGTGGCAGTAACAGGACCCACCTGGATATCTGTAACAGTAACAGGGCCCACCTGGATATCTGTAACAGTAGCAGGGCCCACCTGGATATCTGTAACAGTAGCAGGTCCCACCTGGATATGTAGCAGTAACAGGACCCACCTGGATATATGTAACAGTAACAGGGCCCACCTGGATATCTGTAACAGTAGCAGGTCCCACCTGGATATGTGGCAGTAACAGGACCCACCTGGATATCTGTAACAGTAGCAGGGCCCACCTGGATATCTGTAACAGTAGCAGGTCCCACCTGGATATGTGGCAGTAACAGGGCCCACCTGGATATCTGTAACAGTAACAGGGCCCACCTGGATATCTGTAACAGTAGCAGGTTCCACCTGGATATCTGTAACAGGTCCCACCTGGATATGTGGCAGTAACAGGACCCACCTAGATGTTATATGTGTTAAGATCATCCCACCTATATATCTCCGACAGTAATAGGACCCACCAAGAGGACTCATCCCTCTTATCTGTGACAGCAAGACAGCAGCCCACCTTTCATGACGTCTACGGATTTAAATATCTGTCTTTAGCACTTTTTGATTATAATAATCTGTCTACATATTTTTTTTGCATCTGTTCCTATTTCTTCCAGTTTACGAATTCGTATTGACTTCTCTTTATTTATTTAGAATCCTCTTTATCTAATTTTGTTTTAACTTTGCATAAAGTAAATGTTTTTTAACTCAAATTATCTCTCATTAATCTTCACCTTTCATCAAGATAATTTTTTCTTATATTTTAGTTAATACTTTACTCATCCCTTTCGTTTAAAAACTTTAATATTTCGACATTTCACGCGAATTCATTTTTTTCACGAGAACCAAAATTATTAAAACCCCCCAAAAATCTGAATGATCGCGGGGACATTGACCCCCGAAACCTCTCCAGGTGATCTTTCAACTTTTTTTTTTTTCCATCCTGTCGATGCTCACAATTTTTGTCAACAAAAGCAGTTCAGGTGGCTGCTTTTTCCGCAGCCTTGAGCTTTTAATCACCGAGGCCAAATTTCGTGCATGTTAGTCTTTCCAAACTATTATACTGTATTTATGTATATATAGTATTTTAAAAGTAAAAAAAAAAAGGACTTTTATTCGTTTTTTATTAAACAAGACATAGCTACTGCAACACCACTTGTGTATATTCGGGAACTTACATCAAATAAAGTAGGAAAAATGGTATTCTCATGCATCATTGGTTTTCAGGTTCGTCCTCCTGTTCAGTTGTTTGATTTCTATTGATGACATGTTGGTAGTTACAAAACCAGTTTAATGCTGGTGGTCGTAGTGTCCGTAATTATAGGAGCAGAGCTATGGTAGTGGTGATCCATCTTTAGTGTTTGTAGTTACAACAGCAGAGCTGTGTTTTATTGAAGCCTATATATATATATATATATATATATATATATATATATATATATATATATATATATATATAGGATGAGGTCCACCTCTGGTGTAAATTGTGGGACCCATAGCCTCGGAGAAGTGGATAAAAGGCTTCAAGGAAGAATATTTTGATTTCTTTCTGAAGCCATTTGAATATTCTACTTCCCTACCACTACATATTTTCATTGTGTATAAACTTTATTTCAAGACAAAATACATTGACAAGATTACAATAGGGAGTAAAACAACATATATAACAACTCACAGCTATGAAATGCAGTCGCAGACAGGCGATCTTAGCAATGCAACACATGCCACGGGGATGGAAATCTTCAATTTCCATCCCCGTGGCTTGTTTTCATATATATATATATATATATATATATATATATATATATATATATATATATATATATATATATATATATATATATATATATATATATACCAGGTGAGTATAGACACATCTGTGACATACAGATGTCCGAGGTTTTGCCACACCCTGGTTAGTATACACACACATACGCTGCTCACTGTGGTAATATTTATATAGCTGGTCACCTACAACACTACTAAAATAATTACAACACTGCTAAAATAATTATGATTATTTTATTTACATATATCATGAGGAAAACCAGGAGGATCTGCTAAAATAATTATGATTATTTTATTTACATATATCATGAGGAAAACCAGGAGGATCTGCTAAAATAATTATGATTATTTTATTTACATATATCATGAGGAGTGAGAGGAGTACATTGGTTGTGTTGAATGATTTATGTCGACAGGAAGTTAACACTTAACATACAGGAAGTTTATTTTAAACTGCAGCAAGCTTACAAATGTGGAGTAGTGTCTGACGAGCCCCAACACATCTGTTACATCAACACAGCCTACACAACCAGCCTCTTGTTTCCTACTAGTCGTATGTCTACTCTACGATACCACACATACCCACCCCTCTCGTCTACCTAACTTGCTGTGTGTGACAGGTTAACTGTACATATATATAGGCTTATTTATTAAAGCAAGTTAATCATACCTAATATGACTAATATTTAATTTTTTAGGTGGCTCAGATGGTAAAGAAATTGACACACTAAAATGCGTAAGAAACTGAACGATGATTAATGTGAGTTTGGGTTGTTACAATTATTTACTGAAATATAACAAATTGACGAGTAAAATTTTTGTAGAGATGCTTAATTATGTTCATTTATTATTCCATTGTGTGAAGCTGTAAATTTTTGTGGATCATTCAACTCCATCCACTAATTGCTAGACAATTATATTGCTAGACAAATATATATATATATATATATATATATATATATATATATATATATATATATATATATATATATATATATATATAATTTCTCCAGAGGTGGAGGTTTTGTTCGTCAGGAAACGGGACAAGTGTCGAGTATCGAGGGTATGTGTGTCTGTGTGTAAGTGTGTGCATTGCTAGTTCACTGTTATGATGCGCCGGAGGAAGATGGTTTCACCAAGTAGCGGAGATAGCGGTGGAAGAGTTGATTCTACCAACAATAATTACGAGATAAGGAGATTAACATTTTGCCCTGAGGGACGATTTTATTGGGCAGTGCCACTCATCCTGTGAAGGATCTTGCCACCATGAGGAGCGTACAGTGCATGAAAGTTCAAAAATTGGATAACTCATTGGTAATAAATTATTAGCTCCATCCTTGGTTATTTCAAGCTTAAAAAACGGGGATGGAAATGCGGTGGTGAACTGAGGCGCTAGTCACCTAAGTTACCCTGATAGATTATGCTGACACAACTCCCTGACAGCTTGTGCTGACAACTTTCTGAAAGCTTGTGCTGACGCTGTGGTCATGCACAGGTGCTTTGAGGTGTAATGTTGGTGAGAAGTGGTGTCATGTTACTGTGGGGTGACGCTGCTCCTCCTGCGTGACGGTGATACACAGGTCTTGTTCTGAGTTTAGCCTACTGCACTTCTAGCCAACCTTCGTGACGCTCAACACTTGCATCTAGAAGTAAGCTACAAATTTGGAATACAGAACCAAATTGGTCTGTTCCTAATACCCGACAAGGCTACAACAGCAAGTTTGCCTTATGAAAGTCCCGATTTAGGATTTTTAACGCTCTCTGGGCTTTTATAAGTGTATACCAAGCGCATTTAAGGGTACTTCTGAAATATAAGTGAATTATTTTTTGAAATAGAAGTGGCTAGTAATAATGGTTTATCCAAGAAGCATACTTTGTATGAAAGCCAACCTCGAGCATTGGTGGAATAAACGCTGAATGTTGCAAAAACACTGCTAAATATCGGTGGATTTGTGTAGCATCTTACACCAACATCACAAACTAAACTAGGACAGTTTTCACCAATTTATTTTTTGTCTGGGGAAAAATTGTGAATGCCAGAGTGGAACGATGATATTTTTTCTATTTTGCCCCGAGAGGCAAGTTCAATGGACATCGCCATTCGACACGTGAGGGAATACACCGGCATATTTAATACAATTCGGATATTTCTTTTGTATATAATGAAACACTGGATACAGCGCATTGTGCGCGGGAAAGAGAGAGCGCATGTGAGGCCGGATGAAGGAAGACCAAGGCTGATTTGGTTTCCAGGACGAGGCTATCTACAGGTAATTACTGCTCTTTTTGTAGTGTGATGTAGAACTAGGGTGTACCTGGGT
The DNA here is from genome assembly GCA_009830355.1 of Cherax destructor. NCBI lineage: Eukaryota > Metazoa > Arthropoda > Malacostraca > Decapoda > Parastacidae > Cherax > Cherax destructor. The sequence continues at coordinate 30,687 of WNWK01005109.1, read as the reverse complement.
ACAGTGCTACACTACAGTCATACACTTGTGTATGTATGATGTACTGTGATGTACTGTGATGTACTGTGATGTACTGATGTACTGTGGAGGTAAAGTTAGCTTTGATGATTAAGACACATGTGTAACTCTATGGTATCTTTAATTCTTGAAACGTTTCGTCTACACAGTAGGCTTCTTCAACCAAATACAGAGGCAGCAGGTGCAGATCCTCGTCCTGTCTCTGATGCAGACAAATCTATACTTTTAATTAACTCACGGGTCACTAACAATAAAGATGTTCTCATTTTCTTAATTGCTTTCGTTAGTGTACGTTCTGCGAGCATGACAGGTTTATATAGAGACATATTCTCAACCCGGAAGTGTTAATGAGTAGAAAGGTGTTAGTGAAGTAGTAAACATGTGGTGATGGGCTGGTGAGTGATGTAAACAATACAGTCCTCCCTTATACACAGTAAAACATTTAGGCTGTATCCTCGTTTTCTCTTATGAAAATTAAAATATTTCTTTTGAAACGTGCAAAGCAGTTAGGAAAGTTAGTTTTGCAGTTTGGTATAGTTGTTACAATTACAATTGTGCGTTCAAAAGGCCACTCATGAAATGTTTTTAGTTTTTCCTAATGCGATATTATTTAATATTTACTGTAAAACCCTAGACTGAGTTGAGTATTTCTTGTCAGGGAGAGAAAGTCCTTAATTCATTTGAATATTAAAGCATTCTCTGTATACACATTTGCAATCTGCACCCAGGTTGTGATCATTATACACGCCTGCTGGGCGCCAGCAAGAATAGTTTGGTTAACCAGATAGCCAATTAGGTCTGGCTTTCGAGAGTAGAGAGCTCGAAACCCGTGTTAGTGACACCTCAGGAAGGTGTCAGTAATACTGAGAGGGATCTCTCAGTTCCTAGACAGTTATATGTACGTCATTGTTGTCTTTGAATTCATTTAACTTGTTTTATACGAGGATAAAAAAACAAGTTGCATTAAAAGCTTCTACTGGGCTTACGTTTCACACTTTGAAGAAGTTTATTAAGTCGAAACGTTGTCCCATTTAAAAGCTAGTTTTACAACTATCTTTTGTGTTTATGCGCGTGGATAAAACGTTTTTTTTTTGCACGTTACTCTCTAGTTGTGTGCTCATCAGAGCCTGATGGTAAGCTCTAACACGAACTCATTAATTTGTATATGTAAAAAAGTTATCCCCGAATGAATTCTTGGTGGGGAACTTGGACCACGAGGAACCACCGTGATGCTGGAGAAGTAGGTCATTCTCCTCGTTACCGGTAATGAGAAAGTGACGAGTGAGGTACTGGTTGAGTGAGGTACTAGTTAACTGTAGTGCAGTACCCATGCCTAGCAACTCCCCTCCTCCCAAATCCTGCCTACCACAACCCTTCCCATACCTGCCTACCACCACCCTTCCCATACCTGCCTACCACCACCCTTCCCATACCTGCCTACCACCACCCTTCCCATACCTGCCTACCACCACCCTTCCCATACCTGCCTACCACCACCCTTCCCATACATGTCCACCACCACCCTTTCATACCTACCTACCTACCACCACCTTCCCCACGCCTGCCTATCGCCACGCTAAGGATCCATCAGTGGCATGGCTCTCTCCTGCTCGTTCGTAAAAAGTAAATGGCGAAGATATTTCCTCATTTGTCAAAATTTTATAGATGTACGACCTCAACTGGTTTATCAGTTTTTAGTGAATAACAAAAGCTATATGAACAGGTGTTCTAATATTTTTTACTGAGTGTTGGTGTGTAGGCGATAAATGTGTTTAGTGGTGAAGTAGGGCTGTGGTGAGACAGCTGTAGTGAGACAGAGCTGGGAAAGACACTGTAGTGTGGACAGTGGCCACCTAAACCGAAGCCCACTGGACAATAGTTTAGGCTGCCTAGTCTATTAAATATACAACAGTCTGGTTGCATTTGGAGTTTTTTTCTTGAAATTTAAATAGGAACAGCAGTGTAAGATTTGTTCGTTTGCCAAACCCAGCCCAGAAATCGAATCTGTGTTCGATGGGTTGTCCCGAGTAGTGTAACCAGGCAGGTGTGCAGTATGAAGGGGAGGTGGGATACATCCACACACCTTCCTCACCCAGGGCTCCACACCCCTCACATGCACTGTAAACGAGGGAACACATTCCTCCCTTAGTTTCCCCTCTTCCTTTCCCCACTTCCACTCGGACTCCTCTCCTTTTATCACCTCTTCCGCGACTCTCCCCTCTTCCCCACCACACACTTATGTACAGTTTACATATTTTTCACCTCCTGCTCCTTCCTGCATCCCATTGGTTAGCGCGTTCTGTGTAGGGTAGAGTGCTTCACCCCTGCTACCCTGTGTTCCCGGGCTACTGTAGCGGCTGCTTGAAAGTCCCTTCACGTTCTTTATAAATACCTGGAGTCTTTAACATTCTCTCACTCTCTCCTTACACACGTGGCACCTCGTTGCTCATTAACACAGCTACACCATCAGTCATTTGTGTTTCTACCTTCAGTCTGTGTTCCCTTTTACCAGGACCTCGCATTATATAAAAAGCTCTTATTAGCTTTATCAATTCCTCTGAATATTGTATACGTCGTAATCGTGCCCCCTCTTCTCTCTTCCAGAGTCGAGATTTTAGATTAGATTTTGCCACCGAAGTGGCTAGTTTATTTTGCACCCCATATCCACCCTGTGGACGGTAGCGCAAGAGCATATGGATACACAAAAGGCCTAGGCACCAGAGTCGTCAAGTTCGATTCCTATAGTTTATCTTTTGAGCATGCTTGGTTAGGTGGGTACTCGTGGATGGCGCTGCATTTGTTGAGATGGGGCCGACTTACGTTGTATACTGCCTCCAAAAAATAATATTTGTTGAGATTCCTGAAGACTATGCTGAGATTTGCTAGCCTCGCATAGACTGCTACAGTTACATGGGTTAAATGCTTCTCCTGAGATATGTTCGGTGTGATGTTTACAGATCCTTTTCTTTCATAGATACCTATAGTCTCACTTCCCTCTCCGTATTTCGTTTCTGGTCTTCCCTCTCCACTAAATTTTGTGACCTTGCTCTTGTTTACAGTGAACTCCAGCAGCCACTTGCTTGACCGATCACCCTTGTAACATGTCGAAATCTCCCTGAGGCTCTCGCTGTCCTTTCCTGTTCGTATTTTTCTCAATTTTACATCTACAGAGATACATATTATTATTATTATTATTATTATTATTATTATTATTATTATCAAAACTAAGCGCTAAATCCACAAGGGTCATGCAGCGCTACACAGAGATACATGATTCCTGTACCTGTATGTTACGTGTAGTCCTTTCCGGAGGTCACGCTCCCGTGGCCCGGTCCCAGACCTGGCCTGGTTGAGCAGGCAGTTAGTAACCGCCGCCAGCAGCCCGACGTATGCACCACAGCTTGGTTGATCAGGAACTAATTTGAGGTAGTTGTAGAAGTCCCTCTTGAAGATAACGAGGATTTGTGAAGTAATTTATATATATATATATATATATATATATATATATATATATATATATATATATATATATATATATATATATAATCAAAAGGTAGTGGTGCGATTACTGATCCTTGGGATATACCACTTTATTTTAAGACAATTTCATACTTCCCGTATTACCACTCTTCTCTAGCTGTTCCTTTAATATTTTGCCTTGTCTCTCCATTTTGTTGGTCATGCCATATGCGTTTGTTTACCACTCTGATTATTTTATCTCTTACAATTTGTACCCTTATGGGTTTAGTGCTTAGATATGATAATAATAATAATAATAATAATAATAATATTATTATTATTATTAAGCTTACTATTTGGTGGTTCAGATGTTCCTGTCTTTCACTTTGGTTTTAACAGTTACTAGGTGCAAGTGTTTCAGTGGTGTATTGAGTGGGGTTAGGATAGTCATATCTGTGTTCCCTCATTCCCCCATTCAATATGATTTCTCCTGTAGAGATGGGTTCTCTTCTGCTACCATCCCAACTCGCAAGTGTGGAGAGAAGAAAGAATGGGAGGGGAATGCAAGTGTGGAGAGTTGGGGTGGTGGCAGAAGAGAACCCATCTCTACAGGAGAAAACGTATTGAATGGGGAGAGGAGGAAACACAGATATGACTATCCTCCATCCCTTTAACCTCACTCAATACTATACTACTATCCAATGACTATCCTCCTTCCCTTTAACCTCACTCCCCATTCTTTCCTCTCTTCTATATATACGTGCGTGAAATACACCACACAGAATATATATAATGTATACAACTACATTTTATGTACTCTTCTAAAGGGACATGTATTCGTAATTTGTAAACATGTCTGTATGATTATTTTTAATATAGTAACATTATGGGTGGGAACATGAAATGACAATTTTTATGATTCCTGGTGTTCTTTTGCTCATGATAAATACAGTATCCTGGCTGGTAAAACTATCGCTTCACACACGGAGTGCCCGGGTTCGATTCCCGGCGGGGTAGAAATATTTTGACGTGTTTCCTTACACCTGTTGTCCTGTTCACCTAGCAGTAAGTAGGTGCCTGGGTGTTAGTCGACTGGTGTGGGTTGCATCATGGGGGACAAGATTGAGAACCCCAGTGGAAATAAGACAGACAGTCCTCGATGACGCACTGACTTTATTTGGTTATCCTGGGTGGCTAACCCTCTGGGGTTAAAATTCCGAACGAAATCTCTCTCTTACCACTAAACGTTCTCTTAAATGTTCTTTAGTTACCCAAAATACTGTTGGTTTTCTATAATTACGTACCCATATTCTTTATAGGGATAACTGATGTAAAATAATAGTTAAATCAAATTTTTTGATTAGTAAGTAAGTAAGTTTATTCAGGTATACACAAATACATTTACATACATTATCATACATAGCAGCATATGTGTAGAGACCCTAGGATAACCCAAAAAAGTCAGACAGAGTGACTTATTTCCATCGGGGTCCTTTTTATACTTAATTTTTACATTGTAGGATATACTATATGTCATTATATTATAAAGGATATATGTATACTAGGAATAAGGTAAATAGTTATTTACATATACATGTGTGTTAACTAAAAATAAAAAATCATTCTCTTCCCTTTCTGTCGCTACATTCATTAGGTACTTTTTGGTTCTCTTCTTGAACTGGCTCATGCTGTGACTGGCTTTGACATGTGCAGGCAGTCTGTTCCATTCCTTTATTGCTGTACAATAAAAGGTGTTTGAAGCCTGCAATATTTCATATATGCTTATATAGTAAAAGGTAGTTTATTGTTTGTTTATGGGATTTTCAAACATGTCATTTGCGCACTACACAACTTGATGTCATTACCAAATATGATCATAGCTAACTGGAACGCATTTCCAATTTACTTGGGGTATGACAGTGCCAACGTTCCCGTATATAATGTTTCCACTGGATAGAAGAACAACGTAATTTGTTTTATGTGTTAATTTTTCTTGACTATGTACATCTAAAACAATGTCTTATAATTTAAGTTACTGCTATTTAGTTTATGATTTCATTTTCTATTCGAGTATGTATTCAAAACTTGGTAAACTTGGCGGAGGAGGTGTTGATTCGCCGGAAATTCTCCCGGCCCGGGTCTATTCCAGATGGCGACCCGGCTCCGGCTTCCAGGCGTGGGAGTATCTGAGACCTATGTTTCCCATGGGAGGAGGTACAAGTACCCCCTCATCGTCTGGGACCAAGTGTCCCCAGGCTTAGCCACGTTCCCCGCCCTCACGAGGCTCGTAGGGAAAAGCTAGGCCTCTCTGGTCTGCCATCTTCCCCGCCCCAGGGAGGCTGATGGGAAGGGCAGTCTTTATAATAATAATAATAATATCTTTATTTACTACAAGTACATGTACAAGGTATACAGGCCTAGCTGACATCAATGACATACTACTATATAGAAAGTCCCTTGTTATGCAGAGCATTTCGGGCAAATTAGGTCCTTGTCCCAGGATGCGACCCACACCAGTCGACTAACTCCCAGGTACCCATTTTACTGATGGGTGAACATAGACAACCGGTGTAAAGAAACACGCCCAATGTTTCTACCCGAGCTGGGAATCGAACGCAGACCCTCGCCGTGTGAAGCGAGAGCTTTAGCGATCAGGCAAGCTCCAGCTTTGGCACCTACCCTGCCCTAAAAGGGCTGGGCATGGTCATCGTCGTAAACTTGGCTATTATGTGTATCATATGTCATGTTTTTGGCCTCAGATAAGATAATAACGTCTATATAGGACCCTGGGTGTTAAGCCCAACATATGAAAAATGCCATTATGCTTTATTGCCAGAGTAATCAGAGCTGAATTTTCTTAAAAACAGATATTTTTTCACTTCCAGAACAATACATGTGTTGACAGATATGGTTTGTTAGGGTCATCAAGGCTGTATGTATTATGTTCCCCGCTAATTAAGGTAGTGGTGGTGGTACATATGTCAGGAAACAACACAATGTCTCCTGACACGGGGGCCTTAGTTTAGTTATAGGTACACATAAATACTATTATAATACATGTTCACCTACCAGCAAATAGGTACCTGGGTGTTAGTCGACTGGTGTGGGTCGCATCCTGGGGGACAAGATTGAGGACCCCAATGGAAATAAGACAGACAGGCCTCGATGACGCACTGACTTTATTGGGTTATCCTGGGTGGCTAACCCTCCGGGGTTAAAAATCCGAAGAAAATCTTATCTTATGGTTTAACATATATGTAGATTACTTAGGATAGCCCACCATTGGTTAAACTTCCTCTGGTCTAGACCAGTAGTTTTTTACATCCCGTTAAAAAACTTATCACTGTGAAGTAGTGTATCCTAAAACAAGCTGATACTCTAGAGACAATTTTAAGGATACTTTAATTCTCAGTAGTATAGGAATTAAGCCAAACTTATATATATAGTCCTAGATTTATATACCCCTACTTGTATGCACTGCTGCTCTCAGTGCATACACATGGAGTAATATATATATTTTTTTATTATTATTATTAACACATCGGCCGATTCCCATCAAGGCAGGGTGGCCCGAAAAAGAAAAACTTTCATCATCATTCACTCCATCACTGTCTTGCCAGAAGGGTGCTTTACACTACAGTTATAAAACTGCAACATTAACACCCCTCCTTCAGAGTGCCGGCACTGTACTTCCCATCTCCAGAACTCAAGTCCGGCCTGCCGGTTTCCCTGAATCCCTTCATAAATGTTACTTTGCTCACACTCCAACAGCACGTCAAGTATTAAAACCATATGCCTCCATTCACTCCTATCAAACACGCTCACACATGCTTGCTGGAAGTCCAAGCCCCTCGCACACAAAACTTCCTTTACCCCTCCCTCCAACCTTTCCTAGGCCGACCCCTACCCGCCTTCCCTCCACTACAGATTTATACACTCTCGAAGTCACTCTGTCTCGTTCCATTCTCTCTACATGTCCAAACCACCTCAACAACCCCTCCTCAGCTCTCTGGACAATCGTTTTGGTAATCCCGCACCTCCTCCTAATTTCCAAACTCCGAATTCTCTGCATTATATTCACACCACACATTGACCTCAGACATGACATCTCCACTGCCTCCAGCCTTCTCCTCGTTGCAACATTCATCACCCATGCTTCACACCCATATAAGAGCGTTGGTATAACTATACTCTATACATTCCCTCTTTACTTCCATGGACAAGGTTCTTTGTCTCCACAGACTCCAAGTGCTCCACTCACCCTTTTCCCCTCATCAATTCTATGATTCACCTCATCCTTCATAGACCCATCCGCCGACATGTCCACTCCCAAATATCTGAATACATTCACCTCCTCCACACTCTCTCCCTCCAATCTGATATCCAATCTTTCGTCACCTATTCTTTTGTTATCCTCATCACCTTACTCTTTCCTATATTCACTTTCAACTTTCTTCCTTTACACACCCTACCAAATTCATCCACCAACCTCTGCAGCTTCTCTTCAGAATCTCCCAAAGCACAGTGTCATCAGCAAAAAGCAACTGTGACAACTCCCACTTTGTATTTGCTTCTTTATCTTTTAGCCCAACACCTCTTGCCAAGACCCTCGCATTCACTTCTCTTACAACCCCATCTATAAATATATTGAACAACCACGGTGACATCACACATCCTTGTCTAAGGCCCACTTTTACTGGGAAATAGTCCCTTCCCTCCTACACACTCTAACCTGAGCCTCACTATCCTCATAAAAACTCTTCACTGCTTTCAGTAACCTTCCTCCTATTCCATACACCTGCAACATCTGCCACATTGCCCCTATCTACCCTATCATACGCCTTTTCCAAATCCATAAATGCCACAAAAACATCTTTACCCTTATCCAAATACTGTTCACCTATATGTTTCACTGTAAACACTTGGTCTACACACCCCTACCTTTCCTAAAGCCCCTTGTTCATCTGCTATCCTGCTTTCTGTTTTACTCTTAATTCTTTCAATAATAACTCTACCATACACTTTACCAGGTACACTCAACAGACTTATTCCCCTAAAATTTTTTGCACTCTCTTTTGTCCCCTTTGCCTTTATACAAAGGAACAATACACGCTCTCTGCCAATCCCTAGGTACCTTACCCTCTTCCATACATTTATTAAATAATAGCACCAACCACTCCAAAATTATATCCCCACCTGCTTTTAACATTTCTATCTTTATCCCATCAATCCCAGCTGCCTTACCCCTTTCATTCTACCCACTGCCTCACGAATTTCCCCCTACACCCACAACTGGCTCTTCCACACTCCTACAAGATGTTATTCCTCCTTGCCCTACACACGAAATCACAGCTTCCCTGTCTTCATCAACATTTAACAAATCCTCAAAATATTCTCTCCATCTTCCCGATACCTCTAACTCTCCATTTAATAACTCTCCTCTCCTATTTTTAACTGTCAAATCCATTTGTTCTCTAGGCTTCCTCAACTTATTAATCTCATTCCAAAACTTTTTCTTATTTTCAACAAAATTTGCTGATAACATCTCACCCACTCTCTCATCTGCTCTCTTTTACATTGCTTCACCACTCTTTTAACCTCTCTTTTCTCTCCATATACTCTTCCCTCCTTGCATCACTTCTACTTTGTAAAAACCTCTCATATGCTAACTTTTCTCCCTTACTACTCTCTTTACATCATCATTCCACCAATCGCTCCTCTTCCTCCCGCACCCACTCGCCTGTAACCACAAACTTCTGCTGAACACTCTAACACTACATTATTAAATCTACCCCATACATTTTCGACCCCATTGCCTACACTCTCACTAGCCCATCTATCCTCCAATAGTTGTTTATATCTTACCCTAACTGCCTCCTCTTTTAGTTTATAAACCTTCACCTCTCTTTTACTTACTGATTCTATTTTCCTTGTATCCCATCTACCTTTTACTCCCACTGTAGCTATAACTAAAAAGTGATCTGATATATCTGTAGCCCTCTAAAAACATGTACATCCTGAAGTCTACTCAACAGTCTTTTATCTACCAATACATAGTCCAACAAACTACTGTCATTACGCCCTACATCATATCTTGTATACTTATTTATCCTCTTTTTCTTAAAATATGTATTACCTATAACTAAACCCCTTTCTATACAAAGTTCAATCAAAGGGCTCCCATTATCATTTACACCTGGCACCCCAAACTTACCTACTACACCCTCTCTGCATGTTTCTCCCACTTTAGCATTTAGGTCCCCTACCACAATTACTCTCTCATTTGGTTCAAAAGTTCCTATACATTCGCTTAACATCTCCCAAAATCTCTCTCTCTCTCTACACTCCTCTCTTCTCCAGGTGCATACACGCTTATTATGACCCACTTTTCGCATCCGACCCTTATTTTAATCCACATAATCCTTGAATTTACACATTTATATTCCCTCTTTTCCTTCCATAACTGATCCTTCAACATTATTGCTACCCCTTCCTTAGCTCTAACTCTCTCAGATACTCCTGACTTAATCCCATTTATTTCTTCCCACTGAAACTCGCCTACCCCCTTCAGCTTTGTTTCGCTTAGGCCAGGACATCCAACTTCTTTTCATTCATAACATCGGCAATCATCTCTTTCTTATCATCCGCACTACATCCACGCACATTCAGACAACCCAATTTTATAAAGTTTTTCTTCTTCTCGTTTTTAGTAGATTTGTACAGGAGAAGGGGTTACTAGCCCATTGATCCCGGCATCTTAGTCGCCTCATACGACACGCATGGCTTACGGAGGAAAGATTCTTTTCCACTTCCCCATGGACAATAGAGAAAATAAAAAGAACAAGAGCTATTAAGAAAAAGAAGAAAAACCTAGATGTGTGTATGTATATATATGCATGTGTATGCCAGTGTAGTGTGACCTAAAGTGTAAGTAGAAGTAGCTAGATATACCTGTTATCCAGCGTGTTTATGAGACAGAAAAAAGACACCAGCAATCCTACCATCATGTAAAACAGTTTCAGGTTTCTGTTTCACAGTCACCTGGCAGGACGGTAGTACCTCCTGGGTGGTTGCTGTCTACCAACCTACTACCTAATATATATATATATATATATATATATATATATATATATATATATATATATATATATATATATATATATATATATATATATATATTATATGAGTGCTTTATTAATAGACAGAATGCATTGACAGAAAACACAAACATGAACATGAATACATTGGTACAATATATCAAAGATTAAGAATCTCCTCCAGCTCCTCCGAAGCCGGACGTGAGCCCAGTATGCAGCATGCATTTCCCCTCTGGATGGCCACGCTGAGGCGCTCTGACATGAAAGTGGCTGCCCCTGGGTCCCTAGTGGTGTCGATGAGTCTGGAACCCAGTTCTTTAAGGATAAGTGTTGCATTTTTTCCCCACGCTCCCAAGGTCTCTGATCCCACTGGGACAAATTGATATTGTTGGCTTATGTCACTGTACTTTCCGATCTTGTACTCCTCCCTGTGGTCAGCAGCTCTTCCCTGTCGCCCAACACTGTGATGGATGTAGGTGTCAGCCAGTGTCGACATGCAGGTATAGTCCCATGCTAAGAGCTTGCCATCTTCCAAGGATAGATGGTGATCCCATCGGGGCGGTTTGCTGGGTTGTGGGTATTGCTGGCTGCTAGTGATCGGGGCTCTGTCTCGGCTGGGCATCCAGCTGTAGCAAGGGTTCTCTTTATGATGTCGTTGACTTCATTGTGTCTTGCATGCCAGCCCTTGGTTTTGGAACAGTTTAGACCATGTAGACCATATTGGTCGGCTTGCACATCGCCGCAAATACACGTATATTCCGTGTGAATTAGGGCAGCAAGGCGCAGAGCCACTGCAATAAGGAGGGTCTTAGGGTCGAGGCGTGTTCCCATTGTCGAAATGGGAACTGTTTGGAGGAAGTCCCCAGAGTGATGTGCACCCACAGCTAGGAGATGGGTAGTCTCCCTGTTTGATGTTACAGCCCTAAGCATGTTGGCAAGCATCTTTTCAGTGATGGGGCCATCCCAACGAGCATTGTTTGAAGGCCAGTTCTTCACTAGGTTTTGGTGTTGGAGCAGCACGAGTCTCCCATTCAGTGATGGCACTGGTGTAGCTAGGGTCCTGTATTCCTGCTAAGTCACTGAGGTTGTCTGGAAGAATTTGTTTTATTAACTCATTTGATGCTATGGAAGAGGATAAGAAGGCTGGTAGGGCAATCTGGGAGGATTTGCGTACTCCCAGCCCCCCAAGCCTGACTGGAAGTGAGGCTTGCAACCACTGTCCATCTTCGAGGGAAAGATTCAATACACTCTCCAGCATGTTAACTCAGGACCTGAGTTAACAAAGTGTCAGAGTGACACACAACCTCTGTAAAACGTCGAAAATCACTAAGTCTTGGCTATGCTCTGTGAACAGAGTCCAAAGAAGTACGTTTCGTTTATCCATCGAACACATACTTTACCCGAGTCTAAATGACGTGGAAACAAGCAGAGACAAGAGTGAGGTGTTGCTCCAACCAGGGTCAGAAGAGGAGAGAGTGAACAAGGAAGAGTCTCCAAGCTCAGGTGATCACGCCACTGGTCACGTGACTCGCCCAGCTACTGCCCAGCACTTCAGAGAAGCCGGCAGTATAACAAGCGAAGTGCTAGTCATCAAGGTAGTTAGCCAAGGTGGGCAGTCACTCAACTCTCGAACAATGAGCACAAAGTGTAAATTGTTAAATCCTACCTAATAATATCGCTAAGTCAAATAATAATATAAAGCAAGGTATTAACGATTTAGCTAATATCGAAAATATCAGCAATATAAAATTATAAGAAAAGGTAATATACATCATAATTACAATAAATATATATTTATACATATTTAAACATTGTGCCCCATTCAGGGGTCACAATACTGCCCAAGACACATTCCATTAAGATAAAGAAAAAGATGTAAACTCTTAAGAGAGAGACGTTCCCTATACAGACGAAGGCAAAGAGTCACAGAGCTGCTGAGAGGGGACAATATATCTGAAATACGAAGGGAGGCACTGGTCAATGAAATTGCAAATATCGAACTTAAGCTGAAGGTATCTTACAGGAGACAAGAATCACAGGAAATTGAAAAAAAAATCACAGGGAATTGAAAAAAAAAAAATACCTCTTCTCTTATACCAAATCTAAGGGAAAAACAACATCCAGTATTGGGCCTCTGCTTAGGCGGGATGGGACATACACAGATGACAGCCAAGAATTGAGCGAGATATTAAAATCCCAATACGACTCAGTGTTCAGCGAGCTGCTGCCCAGACTAAGGGTCGCCATCCAAATGAATTCTTTATGAACAAAACCCAAAATTTGGTCATCTCAAAAATCTCAGATATTATCCTAACTTCACAAGACTTTGAAAAGGCAATAAATGGCATGCCCATTCACTCTGCCCCAGGCCCAGACTCATGGAGCTCCGTGTTCAACAAAAAATTGCAAGAAGCCCCTATCGCGTGCCTTCAGCATTCTATGGAGAGGAAGCATGGACACAGGGGCTATCCCACACACACTAAAAACAACAGACATAGCCCTACTCCACAAAGGAGGCAGTAAAGCAATTGCAAAGAACTACGGACCAATAGCACTTACATCCCGTATAAAAATCTTTGAGAGGGTTCTAAGGAGCAAAATCGCCAACCACCTAGATACCTATCAACTACACAACCCAGGGCAACACGGGTTTAGAGCAGGTCCCTCCTGCCTGTCCCAGCTACTGGACCACTATGATAAGGTCCTGGATGCTGTTGAGGATAACAAAATACAGATGTAGTATACACAGACTTTGCTAAAGCTTTCGACAAGTGACCAGGAAGAAATAGCACACAAAATGCGTGAAAAATGAATAACAGGAAAAGTTGGTAGATGGATCTATAATTTCCTGACAAATAGAACACTAAGAGTAAATGTAAACAGAGTAAAGTCCCAGGCGGCATTTGTGAAAAGCTCTGTTTCACAAGGCACAGTACTCGCTCCCATTCTATTCCTCATCCTCATTTCTGACATAGACAGAGATGTAAGCCATAGCTCCGTGTCTTCCTTTGCGGATGACACCCGGATTGCCATGGCAGTGACCTCCATTGAAGACATGCAAAACTCCAAGCGGACATCAACCAAATCTTCAAATGGGCCAATCAAAACAATATGAAGTTCAACGAGGAGAAATTTCAACTACTCAGGTATGGAAGACTTGAGGAAATTAAAAATGTATCATGGTATACGACAAATTCTAACCATTCAATAGAGCGAAAAAGAAATGTGAAGGACCTGGGAGTGATAATGTCAGAGGATCTTGCCTTCAAAGACCACAACAATGTATCTACCTCATCGGCTAGGAAAATGATAGGATGGATAATGAGAACCTTCAAATCTATGGATGCCAAGCCCATGATGATTCTCTTTAAATCGCTTGTTCTCTCTATCCTGGAATACTGCTGCGCACTAACTGCCCCTTTCAAGGCTGGCGACATTGTTGACCTGGAGAATGTACAAAGAACTTTCACGGCACACATAAGTACGATAAGGCACATAAATTACTGGGAACGGTTGAAGGTCTTTGATCTGTATTCCCTGGAAAGCAGGCGAGAGAGATACATGATAATATACACTTGGAAGGTCCTGGTGGGATTGGTACCAAACTTGCACACGAAAATCACTCCCTATGAAAGCAAAAGACTCGGCAGGAGATGCAACATTCGCCCGATGAAAAGCAGGGGTGCCACGAGTACACTGAGAAACAACACAATAAGTGTCCGGGGCCCAAGACTGTTCAACTGCCTACCAGCATACATAAAAGGGATTACCAATAGACCATTGGATGTCTTCATGAAGGAACTGGACAGACACCTAAAGTCAGTACCTGACCAACCGGGCTGTGGTTCGTACGTCAGTTAGCGTGCGGCCAGCAGTAACAGCCTGGTTGATCAGATCCTGATGCACCATGAGGCCTGGTCTCAGACTGAGCCGCATTATAATGACTGAAGCATTATCACGCTCGACCCATTATAATGACAAGCATTATGAAGCTCGACCCATTATAATGACTGAAGCATTATGAAGCTCGACCCATTATAATGACTGAAGCATTATCAAGCTCGACCCATTATAATGACTGAAGCATTATGAACCTCGACCCATTATAATGACTGAAGCATTATGAACCTCGACCCATTATAATGACTGAACCATTATCAAGCTCGACCCATTATAATGACTGAACCATTATCAAGCTCGACCCATTATAATGACTGAACCATTATCAAGCTCGACCCATTATAATAACTGAAGCATTATGAACCTCGACCCATTATAATGATTGAACCATTATCAAGCTCGACCCATTATAATGACTGAACTATTATCAAGCTCGACCCATTATAATGACTGAACCATTATGAACCTCGACCTATTATAATGACTGAACCATTATCAAGATCGACCCATTATAATGACTGAACCATTATCAAGCTCGACCCATTATAATGACTGAACCATTATGAACCTCGACCCATTATAATGACTGAACCATTATCAAGCTCGACCCATTATAATGACTGAAGCATTATGAACCTCGACCCATTATAATGACTGAAGCATTATGAAGCTCGACCCATTATAATGACTGAACCATTATCAAGATCGACCCATTATAATGACTGAACCATTATCAAGCTCAACCCATTATAATGACAACCATTATCAAGCTCGACCCATTATAATGACTGAAGCATTATGAACCTCGACCCATTATAATGACTGAAGCATTATGAACCTCGACCCATTATAATGACTGAAGCATTATGAACCTCGACCCATTATAATAACTGAAGCATTATGAACCTCGACCCATTATAATGACTGAAGCATTATGAAGCTCGACCCATTATAATGACTGAACCCTTATGAACCTCGACCCATTATTATGACTGAACCATTATCAAGCTCGACCCATTATAATGACTGAACCATTATCAAGCTCGACCCATTATAATGACTGAACCATTATCAAGCTCGACCCATTATAATGACTGAAGCATTATGAACCTCGACCCATTATAATGACTGAACCATTATCAAGCTCGACCCATTATAATGACTGAACCATTATGAACCTCGACCCATTATAATGACTGAACCATTATCAAGCTCGACCCATTATAATGACTGAAGCATTATGAACCTCGACCTATTATAATGACTGAAGCATTATGAACCTCGACCCATTATAATAACTGAAGCATTATGAACCTCGATCCATTATAATGAATGAACCATTATCAAGCTAGACCCATTATAATGACTGCACCATTATCAACCTCCACCCATTATCATGAGTCACGACCATAATGTTATGATGATGACCGAACCATTGACATAAACCATCCATTATCACAAAAGAGTCATTATCACGACTGAATCATCATATTAAACAAAACATTGTCATTACCGATGCATAGTAGATGGATTTATTATGTTTGATGAGTGTTAAGTATTTCAGCTACTTTATTGTCATTGCTTTTATTTTTGGTTTAGCACCAGAGGGTTACTTACTGGTTGTCAAAAAGCCGCTTCAGAGGTGAGTTTTTAGGACAGGCAATACCAACAATGTCCATATAAAGAGTTTCTGAACTTTTCTTCAGTGTACAGATTTTTAATGGTCCATCTGTCAGAAAGAAAGAGTAGATTGTTATGTTAGTAACGGAACAATGAATAAGAAAAGCTAATTAAGATTGTTACATACGTAACAAGTGAAAATAAGTATAAGATTCTTATTTTAACTTGTTACGAGTGTTGCCTTTGTCATTGTTGCCTTTGTCATTGTTGCCTTTGTCATTGTTGCCTTTGTCATTATCACAACTGTTGTCATTACTACCATTTGTGCAACTATTGTCAATGTTTCCATTGTCATTAGTGCGACTCTTTTCATTACTGATACCATACGCATTTTGCTGCCATTGTCATTAATACAACCGTTTCCAATGGTACTACAAAGGTCTTTAGTCAGCATCAAATGCCACATAAGCTGGGCAGCCTGGTTCATATCAATGCACCAATGCGCCTGTCTCTCCGTGGTTCATTAATATAAAAATAGCTTGTGAGGTCAGAACATACAGGTAAAGATTGAAATAGCTTGAATCCATGATTGAGGCTCACTGACGTGCCAGGGCTGGGAAAGAAACTTGGCATGTGAATCAGGCTGCCCAGCTTAAGTGCCATTTATGGCTTAGTGGATAAGAGCGCTGCCTGGGAATCTTGACCGTCGTAGTAGCAGCATCAAGTCCTGCTGACTGCGATCTTTCAAGACAGTGATGGAGTGAATGACGATGAAAGTTTTTCTTTTTCGGGCAACCCTGCCTTGGTGGGAATCGGCCGATGTGTTAATAATATAATAATATAATAATAATAATATAATAATCGTGCCGATTAGGTAAAACTGGTCAATTAGCAAGAACTCATCTAAAATTAAGTCCTTTCTAAAATTTTCTCTTATACGTTTAAAGATATATTTTTTTCATTTATGTTCATGTAAAAATTTATAATTTTGTACCAAGAGAAACTTTGAAAACCTACCTAACCTTATTACAACAAGCGCAATTTAATTTAGCCTAACCCAACTAAATATATTTTAGATACGTTAACATTAATTTAATAATAAACAAACACAATGAAATATATTTTTTCGTTATGTTCAGAATGATTTTGGCGAAAATATTGCATACACAAATTTTCACTTGTCTTATATGGCAAGGTGAGCGTTGCTATTTAAGCCAAAATCGCAAGTTTTACCTAATCGGCACGACATATATATATATATATATATATATATATATATATATATATATATATATATATATATATATATATATATATATATATATATATATATATATATATATATATATATATATATATATATATTATTTATTAACAATCGGCCGATTCCCACCAAGGCAGGGTGGCCCGAAAAAAAAACTTTCATCGTCATTCACTCCATCACTGTCTTGCCACAGGGGTGCTAAACACTACACTTATAAAACTGTACCATTAACACCCCTACTTCAGAGTGCAGACACTGTACTTCCCAAAGTATTAAAAACCATTTGTCTCCATTCACTCCTATCAAATATGCTCACGCATGCTTGCTGGAAGTCCAAGCCCCTCGCACACAAAACCTCCTTTACCCCCTCCCTCCAACCTTTCCTAGGCCGACCCCAATCTCGCCTTCCCTCCACTACAGATTTATACACTCTCGAAGTCATTCTGTTTCGTTCCATTCTCTCTACACGTCCGAACCACCTTAACAACCCCTCCTCAGCCCTCTGGATAATAGTTTTGGTAATCCCGCACCTTCACGCACCAAGCAGAGCTAGGTGTTTTACCGTGATCCGAGGACATACGGTGGTGTGGTTGCCTCTGAGCTAATTTCATTCTACTCCCCGTTTGGTGTACTAAGCTCAACAAGCAGTATTTTATATTACTGAAACAACGAACAAGTGGTATTGATCAATAGCAACACTGCGACTAGCGAGTACAACATTCAGTCCTACTGGATGCGCTACTCTTAAGGATTGTGTGGTTCAGTGGACTAGAGCATCACGTGTTTTCATTCACCATAAGGTGGGCCAAAGCATCATGGGTTCGACCCCTGGCTAGTGCAGTGTAGTTATTGATATATATATATTACTGTGATCTTTTGCATATATATATATATATATATATATATATATATATATATATAATAAGGTTAGGTATTTTTTCAAAGTTTCTCTTGGTACAAAATTATAAATTCTTACATTAACATAAATGAAAAAAACATATCTTTAAACGTATAAGAGAAAATTTTAGAAAGGACTTAATTTTAGATGAGTTCTTGCTAATTGACCAGTTTTACCTAATCGGCACGACATATATATATATATATATATATATATATATATATATATTATTTTTATTATTATTTTTATTAACACATCAGCCGATTCCCACCAAGGCAGGGTGGCCCGAAAAAGAAAAACTTTCATCATCATTCACTCCATCACTGTCTTGCCAGAAGGGTGCTTTACACTACAGTTATAAAACTGCAACATTAACACCCCTCCTTCAGAGTGCCGGCACTGTACTTCCCATCTCCAGAACTCAAGTCCGGCCTGCCGGTTTCCCTGAATCCCTTCATAAATGTTACTTTGCTCACACTCCAACAGCACGTCAAGTATTAAAAACCATATGCCTCCATTCACTCCTATCAAATACGCTCACACATGCTTGCTGGAAGTCCAAGCCCCTCGCACACAAAACTTCCTTTACCCCCTCCCTCCAACCTTTCCTAGGCCGACCCCTACCCCTCCTTCCCTCCACTACAGATTTATACACTCTCGAAGTCACTCTGTCTCGTTCCATTCTATCTACATGTCCAAACCACCTTAACAACCCCTCCTCAGCTCTCTGGACAATCCCGCACATATATATATATATATATATATATATATATATATATATATATATATATATATATATATATATATATATATATATATATATATATATATATGTCGTGCCGATTAGGTAAAACTTGCTATTTTGGATTAAATAGCAACGCTCACCTTGCCATATAAGACAAGTGAAAATTTGTGTATGCAATAATTTCGCCAAAATCATTCTGAACATAACGAAAAAATATATTTCATTGTGTTTGTTTATTATTAAATTAATGTTAACGTATCTAAAATATATTTAGTTGGGTTAGGCTAAATTAAATTGCGCTTGTTGTAATAAGGTTAGGTAGGTTTTCAAAGTTTCTCTTGGTACAAAATTATAAATTTTTACATTAACATAAATGAAAAAAATATATCTTTAAACGTATAAGAGAAAATTTTAGAAAGGACTTAATTTTAGATGAGTTCTTGCTAATTGACCAGTTTTACCTAATCGGCACGACATATATGACCAGAAACCTCTGGTCAAGTGCACGTCAGAAACCACTGGTCAAGTGCACGTCAGAAACCACTGTTCAAGTGCACGTCAGAAACCACTGTTCAAGTGCACGTCAGAAACCACTGGTCAAGTGCACGTCAGAAACCACTGGTCAAGTGCACGTCAGAAACCACTGGTCAAGTGCACGTCAGAAACCACTGGTCAAGTGCACGTCAGAAACCACTGGTCAAGTGCACGTCAGAAACCACTGGTCAAGTGCACGTCAGAAACCACTGGTCAAGTGCACGACAGAAACCACTGGTCAAGTGTACGTCAGAAACCACTAGTCAAGTGCACGTCAGAAACCACTAGTCAAGTGCACGTCAGAAACCACTAGTCAAGTGCACGTCAGAAACCACTAGTCAAGTGCACGTCAGAAACCACTGGTCAAGTGCACGTCAGAAACCACTGTTCAAGTGCACGTCAGAAACCACTGGTAAAGTGCGCGTCAGAAACCACTGGTCAAGTGCACGTCAGAAACCACTGGTCAAGTGCACGTCAGAAACCACTGGTCAAGTGCACGTCAGAAACCACTAGTCAAGTGCACGTCAGAAACCACTAGTCAAGTGCACGTCAGAAACTACTAGTCAAGTGCACGTCAGAAACCACTGGTCAAGTGCACGTCAGAAACCACTAGTCAAGTGCACGTCAGAAACCACTGGTCAAGTGCACGTCAGAAACCACTGGTCAAGTGTACGTCAGAAACCACTGGTCAAGTGCACGTCAGAAACCACTAGTCAAGTGCACGTCAGAAACCACTAGTCAAGTGCACGTCAGAAACCACTAGTCAAGTGCACGTCAGAAACCACTGGTCAAGTGCCGTCAGAAACCACTAGTCAAGTGCACGTCAGAAACCACTGGTCAAGTGCACGTCAGAAACCACTAGTCAAGTGCACGTCAGAAACCACTGGTCAAGTGCACGTCAGAAACCACTAGTCAAGTGCACGTCAGAAACCACTGGTCAAGTGCACGTCAGAAACCACTGGTCAAGTGCACGTCAGAAACCACTGGTCAAGTGCACGTCAGAAACCACTGGTCAAGTGCACGTCAGAATGTTTTTCAGGTATATTACTCGTTTTCATTTTTCGTCACTGTGTTTTTGAGTCGTGAAATTGTCCACGGATTATAATATATGGTTATTCTCCTTACGCTTCCTTCTAAATTTTATTTTTCTTCAGGTTTTTATAATGAGTGAAAGTACGTTAGTCCTCTGCATCGAGACTTAATATAATTTATTTACTTTATTCCACTTATTCGAATTAATTTTGGAATCAAATTTATACTTTTTAATAATTTTTATGATGAAGAATCTATATAACAATGTATTTTGTTCTGTATACAGCCTATTTGTTAAATATTTTTATTTTATTTTAGTTTTGTATAATAGCAAGGAGAATTTTTTTTAATGTATTTGTATTTAATTCTCATTCGTCTTTGTTCATTTTTAAAAGTTCTCAACGTCAGTTATCAAAAGTGGAACTAAATTGATGTTATTTACGTTGTTGTGAATGTTTTCCAAACAAACTCGATTCCGGTTAAAAATTTTGGCATGTCCAGAAATGTTGGAACACATGCAGAGGCAGGACAGATAAGGATAAAGATAAGATAAGATTTCTTCGGATTTTTAACCCCGGAAGGTTAGCCACCCAGGATAACCCAAGAAAGTCAGTGCGTCATCGAGGACTGTCTGTCTTATTTCCATTGGGGTCCTTAATCATGTCCCCCAGGATGCGACCCACACCAGTCGACTAACAAGCCAGGTACCTATTTGCTGCTAGGTGAACATGACAACAGGTGTAAGGAAACACGTCGAAATGTTTCCACCCGCCGGGAATCGAACCCGGGCCCTCCGTGTGTGAAGCGAGAGCTCTAGCCACCAGACCACCGACACCATGTTAAATAAGGCACAAGTGCAGTATTGTGTGATCCCTTAATTACATTTGTAGTTCTTGTCGTATACAAGTCTGGTATATGGTGATACTGCCAGGTAAACGGTGGTATTTGTAGACTTCGGTAAATAACAGGTATGTTTTCTCTTGTGCCTCGACCTATTATTTTGTTTTCCCTTCAGCTGTTTATTTATGTCATCTCACTTGTTGAACTATAATGTTTTCATCTCAGTTTCAAAATAACCTAGATAATGGCATCATCCAGTGCATCTCTTCTAAAATATTGTTAGTCTATAACAAAGAGCTATTTTACCTCATAAGAATTCTTACTTATTTTAGGATGGCAAAAAAATCATCCTCGTAATTTACTCATATAATTTCTGTTTGAATAAAAAAAATCTTTCTATATCATATACACTTCACATAGTGTTTATATGTGTGATCTGTGGTGACATATTATGTGATTATTCTTCTACTGACTAAGTATTTGATTCTCTCATTGTCCCTCTTCTAGTTTACGCAGTTTGAATTAGACAGAAAATGTAATAACTGAGTCAGCCAACAAATTAAAGAAATAAAATTTCATTTCATTATAATTCTAAATAAAAAACTTGGAATACCATTCTGTTCTCACCTGATTTAGCATAAAAGTCTTGAAGAGTCATGGATGCTGGGCCAGTTACTGCAAACAACAATGTTGTATGTCAGTTATAGGAAAACTTATGCAACATAATATAAATAAATAAGTATTTTCATTTAAAAAATAATAATAATAATAATAATAATAATAATAATAATAATAATAATAATAATAATAATAATAATAATAATAATAATTGTGAATGAGAGTTATTAGATAGAAATAGGCATCGGGAAGATGGAGAGAATATTTTGAGGAACTGGTAAATGTCGATGAAGATAAAGAAGCTGTGATTTCGTGTATTGGGCAGGGAGGTATAACATCTTGTAGGAGTTAGGAAGAACCAGTTGTGAGTGTTGGAGAAGGTGCATGAGGCAGTGGGTAGAGTGAAAGGGGATAAAGCATCTGGGATTGAGGGGATAAAGATAGAAATGTTAAAAGCAGGTGCGGATATAGTTTTGGAGTGGTTGGTGCTATTATATAATAAATGTATAGAAGAGGGTAAGGTACCTAGGGATTGGCAGAGAGTAAGCATATTTCCTTTGTATAAAGGCAAAGGGGACAAAAGAAAGTGTAAAAAATATGGGGGAATAAGCCTGTAGTGTATAGTAGTGTTATTATTGAAAGAATTAAGAGTAAGACGGAGAGCAGGATCACAGATGAACACGGAGGCTTTAGGACGGGTAGGGGGTGTGTAGACCAAGTGTTAACAGTGAAAAATATAGGTGAACAGTATTTAAATAAGGGTAAAGAGGTTTTAATTGCATTTATGGATTTGGAAAAGGCGTATGTTAGGGTGGATAGAGGGGCAATGTGGCAGATGTTGCAGGAGTAAGGAATAGGAGGTAGGTTACTGGAAGCAGTGAAGAGTTTTTACGAGGATAGTGAGGCTCAGGTTAAAGTATGTAGGAGAGGGAGATTATTTCCCAGTAAAAGTAAAAAATAGGCCTTTGAGAGGAATGTGAGATGTCACCATGGTTGAATATATTTATAGATGGGCTTGTAAAAGAAGTGAATGCTCAGTTGTTGGCTAGATTAAAAGAGAAAGAATCTAACACAAAGTGGGAGTTGTTACAGCTGCTTTTTACTGATGAAACTGTGCTTTTGGGAGATTCTGAAAAAAAGTTGTAGAGGTTGGTGGACGAGTTAGGTAATGAAAGATTGGATATCATATTAGAGGGAGGGAGTATGGAGGAAGTGAATGTATTCAGATATTTGGGAGTGGACATGTCAGCAGATGGGTCTATGAAAGAAGAGGTGAATCATAGAATTGATGAGGAGAAAAGTTGAGCGGTGCACTGACGAGTCTGTGGAGACAAAGAACTTTATCCATGGAAGCATGAAGGGGAATATATAAGAGTATAATTATTCCAACACTCTTATATGGGTGTGAAGCATGGGTGGTGAATGTTGCAACAAGGAGAAGGCTGGAGGCACGGGAGATGTCATGTCTGAGAGTATTGTGCAGTGTGAATATAATGCAGAGAGAATCCGTAGTTTTATAAATTAAAAGAAGGGCTGAGGATGGGTTTTTGAGATGATTCGGACATATAGAGAGGATAAAACGAAATAGAAGGACTTGGAGAGCATATAAATCTGTAATGGAAGGAAGGCGGGGTAGGGGTTGGCCTCGGAAAGGTTGGAGGAGGGGCTTGGACTTCCAGCAAGCGTGGGTGAGTGTGTTAGGAGCTAGTGGAGACATATGAATTTTATGACTTGACGTGCTCTTGGAGTGTGAGCAAAATAACATTTATGAGTCTGGCTGAGGGAGGGATCCTGATGTTACAGTTTCTTAACTGTAGTGTAGGCATGCCTCTGGCAAGACAGTGATGGAGTGAATGATGATGAAAGTGTTTCTTCTCTTTTGGGTTACCCTGCATTGGTGGGAACTGCCGATGTGTTAATAAAAAAATAATATTACAATAATATTACAGTGTAAAGTTTTAAAAGGAATGTAGTATAAAGACAAAGTGAATGCATTAGTTAGAGAAGTATAAAATGATGAATGAGGCAGAGTACAGCTTCATGAGGAATATATCATTATAACTAATGTCAGAGTATGGTATTATGAGGAACATATCATGATGAGCGAGATAATACATAGAATTATAAGTATTTCATTATATCTGAGGTTAAATTTGATATTAAGATGAGTTTAACACAATGGTTGAGGTGAGGTACAGAAATTGGAGACTATATTACGAAGAGTAAGGCAAAGAATGGTTTTAAGAGAAGCAATATATGATGACTCAGGTAGAGTATGAAATTAAGAATGACGTAGCATGATGATTAAGGCTTAGTACGGTATTAAGAGGAGTATAACATGATAATTGAATCAGAGTACAGAAGAAGAAGTTTAGAATGATGACTGAGCATGACATTAGGTGACTAGGATGATCTCTGTGACATGATGCCTGAATAAAAGTGAACACACATAGTAGAATCATAGCGGCAGTGTGCAGGGTAAATAAAAAAAACCTCTTGACTATGGAAGACTAAGGCATTAGGAGAATATCATGAAATGGATGTTATGTAGGTAGAGTGTGATATTAAGAAGAGAATTACTTTATGATCAAAGTAATTATGATGTTTATGTCATTATGACTGAAGGAGAATATTGTATCACAAGAAGCATATCATAATGACAAGGGTTTAGCTTGAAGAGGATGGAAATCAATGGAAGTATAGCACGAGAACTGAGAGGAAACACACCCAACAATTCTTCCCGTGCCATGGGTCAAGCCATGAACCCTGGGTCAAGCCATGAACCCTGGGTCAAGCCATGAACCCTGGGTCAAGCCATAAACCCTGGGTCAAGCCATGAACCCTTAATATATGACCTAAGCACATTACTAACAGTGAGTCAATGTTGAGTTACCTCATGGATAAGACCCAGGCTGAAACTACACTGCCGAGTCAACAAGACCCAGGCTGGGACTACACCGGCGAGACAACAAGACCCAGGCTGGGACTACACCGGCGAGACAACAAGACCCAGGCTGGGACTACACCAGCGAGTCAACAAGACCCAGGCTGGGACTACACCGGCGAGACAACAAGACCCAGGCTGGACTACACCAGCGAGTCAACAAGACCCAGGCCGGGACTACACCGGCGAGACAACAAACCCAGGCTGGGACTACACGGCGAGACAACAAGACCCAGGCTGGGACTACACCGGCAGATCAACAAGACCAGGCCGGGACTACACCGGCGAGTCAACAAGACCCAGGCTGGGACTACACCAGCGAGTCAACAAGACCCAGGCTTGGACTACACCGGCGAGTCAACAAGACCCAGGCCGGGACTACACCAGCGAGTCATCAAGACCCAGGCTGGGACTACACCGGCAAGTCAACAAGACCCAGGCGGGATACACCAGAGAACAAGCCCAGGCGGACTACCGGCAGTCACAAACCAGCCGGGCTAACAGGTGCAACAAGACCCAGGATACACCGCGACAACAAGACCCAGCGGGACTAACGGAGTACAAGACCAGGCTGACTACACCAGCGAGTACAGACAGGCTGGGACTCACCAGGAGCAACAGACCCAGGCTGGGACTACACCGCAGACAACAAACCCAGGCGGACTACACCGGAGACAACAAGACCCAGGCCGGACTACACCAGCAGACAACAAGACCCAGGCCGGGACTACCGCGAGTCAACAAGACCCAGGCTGGGACTACACCGCAGACAACAAGACCCAGGCTTGGACTACCAGCGAGCAACAAGACCCAGGCTGGACTCACCGGCGAACAAGACCAGGCGGGACTACACCGGAGCACAAGACCCAGGCGGGACTACACCGGAGTCAACAAGACCCAGGCCGGACTAACCGGAGTCAACAAACCCAGGTACTTCACCGGCAGACAAGACCCAGGCCGGGACTACACCGCGAGTCAACAAGACCCAGGCGGACTCACCGCGAGAAACAAGCCCGGCGGGACTCACCGCGAGCAACAGACCCAGGCGGATACACAGAGCAACAGACCCAGGCCGGGACTACCGGCGAGCAACAGACCAGGCTGGACTACACCGCGAGCAACAAGACCCAGGTGACTCACCGCGAGACAACAAGACCCAGGCCGGGACTACCGAGTCCAGACCCAGGCTGGGACTCACCGCAGCAACAAGACCCGCGGACTACCCGCGAGAAACAAGCCCAGGCGGACACCGGCGACACAGACCAGGCCGGGACTACACCGGACACAAGACCCGGCCGGACTACACGCAGACAAGACCCAGGCGGGACAACCGCGAGTCACAAGACCCAGGCTGGACTCACCAGGACACAAGACCCAGGCGGACTACACCAGGAGCACAAGACCCAGGCTGGGACTACCAGCGAGCAACAAGACCAGGCTGGACTACACCGAGCAACAAGACCAGGCTGACTACACCGCAGTCACAAGACCCAGCGGGACTACACCAGCGAGCACAAGCCAGGCCGGGACTACACCGCGGACAACAAGCCCAGGCCGGACTACCGGCTGAGTCAGAGACCCAGGCCGGGACCAGCTGACAACAGCGGATAACCCAGGGGGACACAAGAACCAGGCCAGGACTCAGCGAGTACAACCAGCTGGGACACACCAGATCAGACCCAGGCTGGGACTACCCAGCGAGACAACAAGACCCGAGGCGGGACTACACCACGAGACAACAAGACCAGGCCGGGACTACACCAGCGAGACAACAAGACCCAGGCCGGGACTACACCAGCGAGACAACAAGACCCAGGCCGGGACTACACCGGCGAGTCAACAAGACCCAGGCTGGGACTACACCAGCGAGACAACAAGACCCAGGCTTGGACTACACCAGCGAGACAACAAGACCCAGGCTTGGACTACACCGGCGAGACAAGACCCAGGACGGGACTACACCTGTGAGTCAACAAGACCCAGGACGGGACTACACCGTGAGTCAACAAGACCCAGGCCGTTACTATACCGGTTAGTCAACAAGACCCAGGGTGGGACTTCACCGGCGAGTCAACAAGACCCAGGCCGGGACTACACCAGCGAGTCAACAAGACCCAGGCCGGGACTACACCAGCGAGACAACAAGACCCAGGCCGGGACTACACCAGCGAGACAACAAGACCCAGGCCGGGAATACACCAGCGAGACAACAAGACCCAGGCCGGGACTACACCGGCGAGTCAACAAGACCCAGGCTGGGACTACACCAGCGAGACAACAAGACCCAGGCTTGGACTACACCGGCGAGACAACAAGACCCAGGCCGGGACTACACCAGCGAGTCATCAAGACCCAGGCTGGGACTACACCGGCAAGTCAACAAGACCCAGGCCGGGACTACACCAGCGAGACAACAAGGCCCAGGCCGGGACTATACCGGCGAGTCAACAAGACCCAGGCCGGGACTACACCAGCGTGACAACAAGACCCAGGCCGGGACTACACCAGCGAGACAACAAGACCCAGGCCGGGACTACACCAGCGAGTCATCAAGACCCAGGCTGGGACTACACCAGCGAGTCATCAAGACCCAGGCTGGGACTACACCAGCGAGACAACAAGACCCAGGCTGGGACTACACCAGCGAGTCAACAAGACCCAGGCTTGGACTACACCGGCGAGACAACAAGACCCAGGCTTGGACTACACCGGCAAGTCAACAAGACCCAGGCCGGGACTACACCAGCGAGACAACAAGACCCAGGCCGGGACTACACCGGCGAGTCATCAAGACCCAGGCTGGGTCTGGTGTTGACCGAGGAGTTGTAAACTTTAGATGTGAATAATATGGGGTCTAGGAAAATTAGAGGTAAAGTGAAAAATAAGAAAGTTACTATCAGGTAGATTTTAGGCGTATTTTGAAAGGTTCGTTGGATGCCAGGGAGGATACGTAAATACAAAATCATGATTATTATTTATTTTTTTGCTTAGGTTATATTGTGGGAGTCGATTATTTAAGTTATATTCTGATTGTATTAATTTTGAAAATTGGATTGAGCCAGAGGGATGATAAGACCCTATAATTTTTGTACATTAAACTAATTAAGGGTGATTTGGGTTAATAAGGTTTACTATTAGAAATGTGTTTAGTTGGGGCGACTAGGATATAAGTTATCTAACTGTTTCTTCGTTGGAATAAAAAATATTTAAGTTTATGGTCCTTTTTTAGGATTTTAGAATAAATTTCTTTAGGGATAACAGCGTAATTTTTTTTTGAGAGTTCTTATCGACAAAAGAGTTTGCGACCTCAATGTTGAATTAAAAGTTTCTTTGTGATGCAGCAGTTACAAGAGAAGGTCTGTTCGACCTTAAAAATTTTACATAATTTGAGTTCAGACCGACGTGAGTCATGTATTCTATCCTCTGGGAAAATTAGAATTGTTTTAGAACGAAAGGATTAAATAATTGGAATAGTTTTAAAGTATGAATTATTAATTTTATAATGTTTGGTTTATGTAAATTTATTCTTGGGTAAGTATAACAAATCAGAAAAAAAAACTTAGCTTTGTCTTTAATTTCCAAAATTAATTTTTTTTATAACTATTTTCTGATTAGGTTTTTGAAGGTCGAAGTGGTCTTGAGGAGATGTTAATAATTTTAACTACAACAATTAAAATTAGGAGAAGATATGAGATTATAAAGATACTACTAAGGAGACAAAAAGGATTGGAGTAAATAGTAGAAGTTGATAGGTAAATAGGGTTAATTTTATTATCTAGGAGTAGGAATACCGAGGAGTTGTAAAATTTAGATGTGAATATTATGGTGTCTAGGAAAATTAGAGGTGAAGTGAAAAATAAGAGGAAAGTTACTATTACCTAGAGAGAATTCCAGGGGTCAACGCCCCCGCGGCCCGGTCAGCGACCAGGCCTCATGTTGGACCAGGCTGTTACTGCTGGCCGCACGCAGTCCAACGTACGAACCACAGCCTGGCTGGTCAGGTACTGACTTTAGGTGCCTGTCCAGTGCCTGCTTGAAGACAGCCAGGGGTTTGTTTGTAATCCCCCTGATGTATGCTGGGAGGCAGTTGAACAATCTTGGGCCCCTGACACTTATTGTGTTGTCCCTCAACGTGCTAGTGGCACCCCTGCTTTTCATTGGGGGGATGTTACATCGTCTGCCGAGTCTTTTGCTTTCGTAGGGAGTGATTCTCGTGTGCAAGTTTGGTACTAAGCCCTCGAGAATTTTCCACGTGTATATAATAATGTATCTCTCCCGCCTGCGTTCTAGGGAGTACAGGTTTAGGAACTTCAAGCGTTCCCAGTAATTGAGGTGGTTTATCGCAGTTATGTGTGCCGTGAAGGTTCTCTGTACATTTTCAAGGTCAGCAATTTCACCCGCCTTGAAAGGTGCAGTTAGTGTGCAGCAATATTCCTGCCTAGATAGAACAAGCGATTTGTAAAGTGTCAACATGGGCTTGGCATCCCTGGTTTTGAAGGTTCTCATTATCCATCCTGTCATTTTTCTAGCAGATGCGATTGCTACGGTGTTATGGTCCTTGAAGGTGAGATCCTCTGACATGATCACTCCCAGGTCTTTGACATTAGTTTTTCGCTCTATTGTGTGGTTGGAATTTGTTTTGTACTCCGATGAGATTTTAATTTCCTCACGTTTTCCGTATCTGAGCAATTGAAATTTCTCATCATTGAACTTCATATTATTTTCTGCAGCCCATTTAATGATTTGGTTTATGTCTGCTTGGAGTCTTGCAGTGTCTTCAACGGTGGACACTGTCATACAGATTCGGGTGTCATCTGCAAAGGAAGACACGGCACTGTGGCTTATATCCCTGTCTATGTCCGATATGAGGATGATGCTAGATCTTACGCATATTTTGCAAGATTCGTCGGATGCGAGGGAGGATATGTAAATAAAAAGGATTAGTATACCTCCTAAGAAGATTAGGAATAGGATATATGAAAACCAGAATGAGGAATTAAATAATCCTGATAAGATACATTTTAAAATTGTTTGTACTAAATGTGTCAATCCTATAGAGAGGAGGTGACTTAAAGTTGTGAATGAGATAGCTGTTCTGATGATGGAGGGAATAATAAAATACAAGATGTTATAATGTATATAAAGTTTTAAGCAGAAAGTTCAACTTTGGTTTACAAGATCAAAATTTTGGTTTGTGGGACCAAAGATACATATATAGGTTTTTATTTTAAATCATGTTGTGAGGTGTGTATTTTCATACAGTGAGATTAGTATTTTTACTATTATTATCGTTAGTTTTTGTTAGGGGCAGTTTAGTCAGGTTAAATTTTGGTTTGGTGTATGTAAATGAATGGGAATTTTTCTTTGAATTCGTCTTCTATTGTGGCAACTTTAATTTGTGATTGGATTAGGACTATTTTTAGGAGTTGTTTTGTTTTTTTCTTCTATAGTTATGTAATATATAAGTTGAGAAAACCTAGAGAAAGAATGGATTTGACAGTTAAAAATAGGAGAGGAGAGTTATTAAATGGAGAGTTAGAGGTATCGGGAAGATGGAGGGAATATTTTGAGGAATTGTTATATGTTGATGAAGATAGGGAAGCTGTGATTTCGTGTATAGGGCAAGGAGGAATAACATCTTGTAGGAGTGAGGAAGAACCAGTTGTGAGTGTGGGGGAAGTTCGTAAGGCAGTGAGTAGAATGAAAGGGGTAAAGCAG
>WNWK01005108.1:97500-125000 GCA_009830355.1 Cherax destructor | reverse complement strand
TTAACCTTTCTTCGTAGGACAATTCCTTAGCTCTGGGACTAGTCTTGTTGCAAACCTTGCACTTTCTCTAATTTTTTGACGTGCTTGACCAGGTGTGGGTTCCAAACTGGTGCTGCATACCCAGTATGGGCCTGACGTATATGGTATACAGAGTCTTGAATGATTCCTTAGTGAGGTATTGGAACGCAATTCTTAGGTTTGCCAGCCGCCCGTATGCTGCAGCAGTTATCTGATTGATGTGTGCCTCAGGAGATGTGTCGGTATTATACTCACCCCAAGATCTTTTTTTGAGTGAGGTTTGCAGTCTTGGCCACCTAGACTATACTCTGTCTGCGGTCTTCTTTGCCCTTCCCGATATTCATGACTTTACATTTGGCAGGGTTAAATTCAGGAGCCAGTTACTGGACCAGGCTTGCAGCCTGTCCAGGTCTCTTTGTAGTCCTGCCTGATCCTCGACTGATTTGATTCTTCCATTAACTTCACATCATCTGCAAACAGGACACTTCTGAGTCTATCCCTTCCGTTATGTCATTCACATATACCAAAAACAGTACAGGTCCTAGGACTGACCCTTGTGGAACTCCACTCGTCACAGGTGCCCACTTTACATCTCGTCACGTACCATGACTCGTTGTTGCCTCCTGTCGATATTTCTGATCCATTGCAGTGCTTTTCCGTTACGTGCCTGTTCCTCAGCTTTTGCATTAACTCTTGTGAGGAACTGTGTCGAACGCCTTCTTGCAGTCCAAAAATGCAGTCTATCCACCCCTCTCTCGTGTCTTACTTCGTTACCTTGTCATAAAACTCCAGTAGGTTTGTGACACAGGATTTTCCTTCCTGAAACCGTGCTGGTTGTCGTTTATAAGCTTGTGTCTTTCTAGGTGCTCCACCACTCTCCTCCGATGATCTTTCCATGACTTTGCATACTATACACGTCAGTGACACAGGTCTGTAGTTTAATGCCTCGTGTCTGTCTCCTTTCTTAAAAATTGGGACTACATTTGCCATCTTCCACGCCTCAGGTAGTTGCCCAGTTTCAATGGATGTGTTGAAGATTTGTGTTAGTGGCACACACAACTCTCTGCTCCCCCTCTAAGGACCCACGGAGAAATGTTGTCCGGTCCCACCGCTTTTGAGGTATCGAGTTCACATAGCAGCTTCTTCACCTCCTCCTCGGTTGTGTGTATTTCATCCAGCACTTGTTGGCATACCTATTCTGAATTCCTGGAGTCCTACCCTGTCTCCTGTGTAAATACTTTAAATCTCATGTTGAGCTCCTCACATACCTCTTGGTCGTTTATTGTGAACTCCCCCCCTTCCTTCTCAGCCTGATTACCTGGTCCTTGACTGTTGTTTTCCTCCTGATGGGCTATACAACAGCTTCGGGTCAGACTTGACTTTTGATGCTATATCATTTTCATATTGTCGTGAGCCTCCCTTCTTACCTGTGCATATTCGTTTCTGGCCTTCGGCTAATCTCTTATTTTCCGGGTCCTTTGTCTTCTGTACTTTTTCCATTCTCTATTACACTTACTTTTTGCCTCCCTACACCTCTGGGTGAACCAAGGACTCGTTCTGGTCTTCCCATTACTTCGTTTCCTCGGGGACAAACCTCTCCTCTGCCTCTTTGCATTTGGTTGTCACATATTCCATCATTTCTTTTACTTGTTTTCCTGCCAATTCTCTCTCCCACTGAACGTCTTGTAGGAAGTTCCTCATGCCTGTGTAGTCCCCCTTTGTAGTTTCGTTTCTCCTTTCCTATTCCTGCTCCCTCTCCACTTGTAGCTCAACTATATAATCAAAACACAGAACCAAATGATCACTAGCTCCAAGGGGCCTTTCATACGTGATATCCTCGATGTCCGAACTACTCAAGGTGAATACTAGGTCCAGTCTTGCTGGATCATCCCCACCTCTCTCTGGTAGTGTCTCTAACATGTTGATGCATGAGGTTTTCCAGTACCACATCCATCATCTTGGCTCTCCATGATTCAGGACCCCCATGGGGCTCTAGGTTTTCCCAATCAATCTCTTTGTGATTGAAATCACCCATAACTAGTAACTTTGCTCTCCCCATGTGGGCTCTTCTGGCTACCTCGGCTAGTGTGTCTACCATTGCTCTGTTGCTCTCGTCGTATTCTTCTCTTGGCCTCCTGCAGTTCTGTGGCGGGTTGTACATTACAGCAATTACCACCTTATGGCCCTCAGACTGAATTGTTCCTACTATGTAGTCCCTTTCACCCATTCCATCCATTCCTTCCACTTCCTCAAATCCCCACCTGTTCTTAATGAGCAGTGCAACTCCTCCTCCCCCTCTGCTCCCTCTATCTTTCCTGAGGATTTGATATCCGGGTGTGTGTGTGTGTGTGTGTGTGTGTGTTGTGTGTTGTGTGTGTATCCTACACCAGCTGTGTGTATCCTACACCAGCTGAGAGTATATCCTATACCAGCTGTGTGTATCCTACACCAGCTGAGAGTATATCCTATACCAGCTGTGTGTATCCTACACTACCTGTGTGTATCCTACACCAGCTGTATGTATCCTACACCAGCTGTGTATATCCTACACCAGCTGTGTATCCTACACCAGCTGTGTGTATCCTAAACCAGCTGTGTGTATCCTACACCAGCTGTGTGTATCCTACACCAGCTGTGTATATCCTACACCAGCTGTGTGTATCCTTCACCAGCTGTGTGTATCCTACACTTGCTGTATGTATCCTACACCAGCTGTGTATATCCTACACCAGCTGTGTATCCTACACCAGCTGTGTGTATCCTACACCAGCTGTGGGTATCCTACACCAGCTTTGTGTATCCTACACCAGCTGTGTGTATCCTACACTTGCTGTGTGTATCCTACACCAGCTGTGTATATCCTACACCAGCTGTGTGTATCCTACACCAGCTGTGTATATCCTACACCAGCTGTGTATATCCTACACCAGCTGTGTGTATCCTACACCAGCTGTGTATATCCTACACCAGCTGTGTATCCTACACCAACTGTGTGTATTCTACACCAGCTG
Source organism: Cherax destructor (assembly GCA_009830355.1). NCBI lineage: Eukaryota > Metazoa > Arthropoda > Malacostraca > Decapoda > Parastacidae > Cherax > Cherax destructor. The sequence goes on along the minus strand of WNWK01005108.1, from coordinate 121,971 downwards.
TGTATATATTACACCAGCTGGTGAGGAGGATAAATCCCTGAAAAAGCCTGGGGATTCCCAGAATTTAAAGATGGTGGCGAGGATCAGCACAGTTGGGAAGACCACTCTGGCCTCTGCCTTACACTTCACACTGTAAAACTCTAAAGTGATACTTGCAACTTTAAGTTCTCTCGCCCTTCCTTCCCTTCTATCTTTCTTTTATCTCCGTTTCCTTCCTCTCACTCTCTTCCTTCTTTTAATGTTCAGTATTTGTGATGGGTTTTATGAATTTTGCTGTTCTGGGAGCCCGACCCTAGGCCAGGCTTGTCTGGTCAAGCAGACTGATGTTGTTGCTGGTGGTCCTGGACCAGGCTTGCTGGTATATATATATATATATATATATATATATATATATATATATATATATTTATATATATTTATATATATATATCAGGGTTATTAAAAACCATTGAAAAAAAAAACCTCTGATTTAAAAAACCGTTTCTTTATTTTTCCTGGTTTTAATACTAATACACATTTTTAATACTGTTAAGTATCTTCAATATAACTTTTTAACTTGCCCTTCAAAGTCAAAAATTTACTCACATTGATTTAGCAATATTACAGAATGTTTAAGAGAGATAGACCCAATTTTAGGGGCGAACTGCTTAGAAATTGGGCCCTTCAATATTGAAACACCTCGTATATATTGTTTAATGATGGCCGGATGTAGAGGAGGAGAGTGATCACTGAGCCAGACTCAACTCTGGCCGGATGTAGAGGAGGAGAGTGATCACTGAGCCAGACTCAACTCTGGCCGGATGTAGAGGAGAGTGATCACTGAGCCAGACTCAACTGTGGCCTGATGTAGAGGAGAGTGATCACTGAGCCAGACTCAACTCTGGCCGGATGTAGAGGAGGAGAGTGATCACTGAGCCAGACTCAACTCTGGCCGGATGTAGAGGAGAGTGATCACTGAGCCAGACTCAACTCTGGCCGGATGTAGAGAAGAGAGTGATCACTGAGCCAGACTCAACTCTGGCCGGATGTAGAGAAGAGAGTGATCACTGAGCCAGACTCAACGCTGGCCGGATGTAGAGGAGAGAGTGATCACTGAGCCAGACTCAACTCTGGCCGGATGTAGAGAAGAGAGTGATCACTGAGCCATACTCAACTCTGGCCGGATGTAGAGAAGAGAGTGATCACTGAGCCAGACTCAACTCTGGCCGGATGTAGAGGAGAGAGTGATCACTGAGCCAGACTCAACTCTGGCCGGATGTAGAGAAGAGAGTGATCACTGAGCCAGACTCAACTCTGGCCGGATGTAGAGGAAGAGAGTGATCACTGAGCCAGACTCAACTCTGGCCGGATGTAGAGAAGAGTGATCACTGAGCCAGACTCAACTCTGGCCGGATGTAGAGGAGAGAGTGATCACTGAGCCAGACTCAACTCTGGCCGGATGTAGAGAAGAGAGTGATCACTGAGCCAGACTCAACTCTGGCCGGATGTAGAGGAAGAGAGTGATCACTGAGCCAGACTCAACTCTGGCCGGATGTAGAGAAGAGAGTGATCACTGAGCCAGACTCAACTCTGGCCGGATGTAGAGAAGAGAGTGATCACTGAGCCAGACTCAACCTGGCCGGATGTAGAGGAGGAGAGTGATCACTGAGCCAGACTCAACTCTGGCCGGATGTAGAGGAGGAGAGTGATCACTGAGCCAGACTCAACTCTGGCCGGATGTAGAGGAGAAGCGTGATCACTGAGCCAGACTCAACTCTGGCCGGATGTAGAGGAGAGAGTGATCACTGAGCTAGACTCAACTCTGGCCGGATGTAGAGGAGAGAGTGATCACTGAGCCAGACTCAACTCTGGCCTGGATGTAGAGGAGAGAGGATCACTGAGCCAGACTCAACTCTGGCCGGATGTAGAGGAGAAGCGTGATCACTGAGCCAGACTCAACTCTGGCCGGATGTAGAGAAGAGAGTGATCACTGAGCCAGACTCAACTCTGACCGGATGTAGAGAAGAGAGTGATCACTGAGCCAGACTCAACTCTGGCCGGATGTAGAGAAGAGAGTGATCACTGAGCCAGACTCAACTCTGGCCGGATGTAGAGAGAGAGTGATCACTGAGCCAGACTCAACTCTGGCCGGATGTAGAGAAAGAGTGATCACTGAGCCAGACTCAACTCTGGCCGGATGTAGAGAAGAGAGAATCACTGAGCCAGACTCAACTCTGGCCGGATGTAGAGGAGAGAGTGATCACTGAGCCAGACTCAACTCTGGCCGGATGTAGAGAAGAGAGGATCACTGAGCCAGACTCAACTCTGGCCGGATGTAGAGGAGGAGAGTGATCACTGAGCCAGACTCAACTCTGGCCGGATGTAGAGAAGAGTGATCACTGAGCCAGACTCAACTCTGGCCGGATGTAGAGGAGAGAGTGATCACTGAGCCAGACTCAACTCTGGCCGGATGTAGAGAAGAGAGTGATCACTGAGCCAGACTCAACTCTGGCCGGATGTAGAGGAAGAGAGTGATCACTGAGCCAGACTCAACTCTGGCCGGATGTAGAGAAGAGAGTGATCACTGAGCCAGACTCAACTCTGGCCGGATGTAGAGGAAGAGAGTGATCACTGAGCCAGACTCAACGCTGGCCGGATGTAGAGGAGGAGAGTGATCACTGAGCCAGACTCAACTCTGGCCGGATGTAGAGGAGGAGAGAGTGATCACTGAGCCAGACTCAACTCTGGCCGGATGTAGAGGAGAGAGTGATCACTGAGCCAGACTCAACGCTGGCCGGATGTAAGAAGAGAGTGATCACTGAGCCAGACTCAACTCTGGCCGGATGTAGAGGAGAGAGTGATCACTGAGCCAGACTCAACTCTGGCCGGATGTAGAGGAGAGAGTGATCACTGAGCCAGACTCAACGCTGGCCGGATGTAGAGAAGAGAGTGATCACTGAGCCAGACTCAACGCTGGCCGGATGTAGAGGAGAGAGTGATCACTGAGCCAGACTCAACTCTGGCCGGATGTAGAGAAGAGAGGATCACTGAGCCAGACTCAACTCTGGCCGGATGTAGAGAGAGAGTGATCACTGAGCCAGACTCAACGCTGGCCGGATGTAGAGAAGAGAGTGATCACTGAGCCAGACTCAACTCTGGCCGGATGTAGAGGAGAGAGTGATCACTGAGCCAGACTCAACTCTGGCCGGATGTAGAGGAGAGAGTGATCACTGAGCCAGACTCAACTGTGGCCGGATGTAGAGGAGAGAGTGATCACTGAGCCAGACTCAACTCTGGCCGGATGTAGAGGAAAGCGTGATCACTGAGCCAGACTCAACCTGGCCGGATGTGAGGAGAGAGTGATCACTGAGCCAGACTCAACTCTGGCCGGATGTAGAGGAGAGTGATCACTGAGCCAGACTCAACTCTGGCCGGATGTAGAGGAGAGAGTGATCACTGAGCCAGACTCAACTCTGGCCGGATGTAGAGGAGAGAGTGATCACTGAGCCAGACTCAACGCTGGCCGGATGTAGAGGAGGAGAGTGATCACTGAGCCAGACTCAACTCTGGCCGGATGTAGAGGAGAGGATCACTGAGCCAGACTCAACTCTGGCCGGATGTAGAGGAAAAGAGTGATCACTGAGCCAGACTCAACTCTGGCCGGATGTAGAGGAGAGAGTGATCACTGAGCCAGACTCAACTCTGGCCGGATGTAGAGGAGAGAGTGATCACTGAGCCAGACTCAACTGTGGCCGGATGTAGAGGAGAGAGTGATCACTGAGCCAGACTCAACTCTGGCCGGATGTAGAGGAAAGGTGATCACTGAGCCAGACTCAACTCTGGCCGGATGTAGAGGAAGAGTGATCACTGAGCCAGACTCAACTCTGGCCGGATGTAGAGGAAGAGAGTGATCACTGAGCCAGACTCAACTCTGGCCGGATGTAGAGGAGAGAGTGATCACTGAGCCAGACTCAACGCTGGCCGGATGTAGAGGAGAGAGTGATCACTGAGCCAGACTCAACGCTGGCCGGATGTAGAGGAGAGAGTGATCACTGAGCCAGACTCAACTGTGGCCGGATGTAGAGAAGAGAGTGATCACTGAGCCAGACTCAACGCTGGCCGGATGTAGAGGAGAGAGTGATCACTGAGCCAGACTCAACTCTGGCCGGATGTAGAGGAGAGAGTGATCACTGAGCCAGACTCAACTCTGGCCGGATGTAGAGGAAGAGAGTGATCACTGAGCCAGACTCAACTCTGGCCGGATGTAGAGGAGAGAGTGATCACTGAGCCAGACTCAACTCTGGCCGGATGTAGAGGAGAGAGTGATCACTGAGCCAGACTCAACTGTGGCCGGATGTAGAGGAGAGAGTGATCACTGAGCCAGACTCAACTCTGGCCGGATGTAGAGGAAAAGCGTGATCACTGAGCCAGACTCAACTCTGGCCGGATGTAGAGGAGAGAGTGATCACTGAGCCAGACTCAACTTGGCCGGATGTAGAGGAAGAGAGTGATCACTGAGCCAGACTCAACTCTGGCCGGATGTAGAGAGAGAGTGATCACTGAGCCAGACTCAACTCTGGCCGGATGTAGAGAGAGAGTGATCACTGAGCCAGACTCAACTCTGGCCGGATGTAGAGGTGAGAGTGATCACTGAGCCAGACTCAACTCTGGCCGGATGTAGAGGAAGAGTGATCACTGAGCCAGACTCAACTCTGGCCGGATGTAGAGAAGAGAGTGATCACTGAGCCAGACTCAACTCTGTTCGGATGTAGAGGAGAGAGTGATCACTGAGCCAGACTCAACTCTGGCCGGATGTAGAGGAGAGAGTGATCACTGAGCCAGACTCAACTCTGGCCGGATGTAGAGGAGAGAGTGATCACTGAGCCAGACTCAACTCTGGCCGGATGTAGAGGAGAGAGTGATCACTGAGCCAGACTCAACTCTGGCCGGATGTAGGAAGAGAGTGATCACTGAGCCAGACTCAACTCTGGCCGGATGTAGAGGAGAGAGTGATCACTGAGCCAGACTCAACTCTGGCCGGATGTAGAGAAGAGAGTGATCACTGAGCCAGACTCAACTCTGGCCGGATGTAGAGGAGAGAGTGATCACTGAGCCAGACTCAACGCTGGCCGGATGTACCAACCAAAACTATACTTGAAGTTCATCACAACTCATGCTAAAAAAACTTAGTCTTTTTTACAGTTTTTGACTAAATCAGAGATGGAGTGTGTGTGTGTGTGTGTGTGTGTGTGTGTGTGTGTGTGTGGATCATTCAACACAAGGAGTGGTAGAGGCATGATGCTTCCTGCATATAACAACACCTTCAACCCTCCCTCTACTGGCTCCCACCCTGTCCTGGCTCCCACCCTGTCCTTACTCCCACCCTGTCCTGGCTCCCACCCTGTCCTGGCTCCCACCCTGTCCTGGCTCCCACCCTGTCCTGGCTCCCACCCTGTCCTGGCTCCCACCCTGTCCTGGCTCCCACCCTGTCCTGGCTCCCACCCTGTCCTGGCTCCCACCCTGTCCTGGCTCCCACCCTGTCCTGGCTCCCACCCTGTCCTGGCTCCCACCCTGTCCTGGCTCCCACCCTGTCCTGGCTCCCACCCTGTCCTGGCTCCCACCCTGTCCTGGCTCCCACCCTGTCCTGGCTCCCACCCTGTCCTGGCTCCCACCCTGTCCTGGCTCCCACCCTGTCCTGGCTCCACCCTGTCCTGGCTCCCACCCTGTCCTGGCTCCCACCCTGTCCTGGCTCCCACCCTGTCCTGGCTCCCACCCTGTCCTGGCTCCCACCCTGTCCTGGCTCCCACCCTGTCCTGGCTCCCACCCTGTCCTGGCTCCCACCCTGTCCTGGCTCCCACCCTGTCCTGGCTCCCCCCTGTACTGGCTCCCACTCTGTCCTGGCTCCCACCCTGTACTGGCTCCCACCCTGTCCTGGCTCCCACCCTGTCCTGGCTCCCACCCTGTACTGGCTTCCACCCTGTACTGGCTCCCACCCTGTACTGGCTCCCACCCTGTACTTGCTCCCACCCTGTACTGGCTCCCATCCTGTACTAGCTTCCAGCCTGTACTGGATTCCAGCCTGTCCTGGCTCCCACTCTGTACTGGCTTCCAGCCTGTACTGGCTCCCAGCCTGTACTGGCTCCCAGCCTGTACTGGCTCCCAGCCTGTACTGGCTCCCAGCCTGTACTGGCTCCCAGCCTATACTGGCTCCCAGCCTATACTGGCTCCCACCCTGTACTGGCTCCCAGCCTGTACTGGCTCCCAGCCTATACTGGCTCCCACCCTGTACTGGCTCCCACCCTGTACTGGCTCCCAGCCTGTCCTGGCTCCCAGCCTGTCCTGGCTCCCACCCTGTACTGGCTCCCACCCTGTACTGGCTCCCAGCCTGTCCTGGCTCCCACCCTGTACTGGCTCCCACCCTGTACTGGCTCCCACCCTGTTCTGGCTCTCAGCCTGTACTGGCTCCCAGCCTGTCCTGGCTCCCACCCTGTCCTGGCTCCCACCCTGTACTGGCTCCCACCCTGTTCTGGCTCCCAGCCTGTACTGGCTCCCAGCCTCCACCGCTGCCACACCGCACACAATAAATCTAGAAACTAAATACCAAAAAATGTGACAAGAAAATGTTTTTTGTAAAAATGTGTTGAAATCTGTGATGGAGAAACGACAAGTTGGTCTTTAAAAATATACACAAACCTGGCAGGAACATTTTTATTTTGCTCTGCACGCCAGAGAAGGTCGATTAATTGTGGCACTGAGAGAGATAGAGAGAGAGGGAGAGAGATAGAGAGAGAGGGAGAGAGATTCAGCTTCACTCATTATGAGATGTTTTTCCACTATTTTCCAATTAATATGAGTTACAAAAGTTGAGAGTAATTTACATGAGAGATGGAGGTAAGGAGGGAGGGAGGGAGTGATGGAGGTAAGGAGGGAGGGAGGGAGTGATGGAGGTAAGGAGGGAGGGAGGGAGGAGGGGAGACAATGGAAGAGAAGTAAAGCAGGTATAATCAGGGAGAAAGAGCTAACTAGGAGAGGATAGGAAGAGGGAGGGGAAGAATGAAGAATAAAATAAGTGGGAGGGAGTATTATAGAGAGGGAGATCATGAGGCAACTTCTTGACTTGTATCTCTTACTGAAGGAGGTAATGTTTTGTCCCAGACATATTAAACTTCTGGGGACGTGTGTTGTGTTGTGTGTTGTGTTTGTTGTGTGTTGTGTGTGTATGTGTTATGTGTGTGTTTGTTGTATGTGTGTGTGTATGTGTTGTGTGTGTGTTGTGTGTGTGTTGTGTGTGTATGTGTTGTGTTGTGTTGTGTTTGTTGTGTGTTTGTTGTGTTGTGTTTGTTGTGTGTTTGTTGTATGTGTTGTGTGTGTGTTGTGTGTGTGTTGTGTATGTGTGTGTGTGTGTACTAACCTAGTTGTGGTTGCAGGGGTCGAATCACAGCTTCTGGCCCCGCCTCTTCTCTGGTCGCTTCTAGGTCCACTCACTACCTACTCAATAAGCCTTATCGTACCTCTTCTTAAAGCTATGTATGGATCCTGCCTCCACTACATCACTCTCCAGATTGTTCCACTTCCTGACCACTCTGTGACTGAAGAAATACTTCCTAACATCCCTGTGACTCATCTGAGACTTCAACTTCCAGTTGTGACCCCTTGTTGCTGTGTCTCCTTGTTGCTGTGTCCCCTTGTTGCTGTGTCTCCTTGTTACTGTGTCTCCTTGTTGCTGTGTCTCCTTGTTGTTGTGTCTCCTTGTTGCTGTGTCTCCTTGTTGCTGTGTCTCCTTGTTGCTGTGTCCCCTTGTTGCTGTGTCTCCTTGTTACTGTGTCTCCTTGTTGCTGTGTCTCCTTGTTGTTGTGTCTCCTTGTTGCTGTGTCTCCTTGTTGTTGTGTCTCCTTGTTGCTGTGTCTCCTTGTTGCTGTGTCTCCTTGTTACTGTGTCTCCTTGTTACTGTGTCTCCTTGTTACTGTGTCTCCTTGTTGCTGTGTCTCCTTGTTGTTGTGTCTCCTTGTTGCTGTGTCTCCTTGTTGCTGTGTCTCCTTGTTACTGTGTCTCCTTGTTGCTGTGTCTCCTTGTTGCTGTGTCTCCTTGTTGCTGTGTCTCCTTGTTGCTGTGTCTCCTTGTTACTGTGTCTCCTTGTTGCTGTGTCTCCTTGTTGCTGTGTCTCCTTGTTGCTGTGTCTCCTTGTTACTGTGTCTCCTTGTTGCTGTGTCTCCTTGTTGCTGTGTCTCCTTGTTACTGTGTCTCCTTGTTGCTGTGTCTCCTTGTTGCTGTGTCTCCTTGTTGCTGTGTCTCCTTGTTACTGTGTCTCCTTGTTGCTGTGTCTCCTTGTTGCTGTGTCTCCTTGTTGCTGTGTCTCCTTGTTGCTGTGTCTCCTTGTTACTGTGTCTCCTTGTTGCTGTGTCTCCTTGTTGCTGTGTCCCCTTGTTGCTGTGTCTCCTTGTTGCTGTGTCTCCTTGTTGCTGTGTCTCCTTGTTGCTGTGTCTCCTTGTTGCTGTGTCTCCTTGTTGCTGTGTCTCCTTGTTGCTGTGTCTCCTTGTTGTTGTGTCTCCTTGTTGCTGTGTCTCCTTGTTGTTGTGTCTCCTTGTTGCTGTGTCTCCTTGTTGTTGTGTCTCCTTGTTGCTGTGTCTCCTTGTTGCTGTGTCTCCTTGTTGTTGTGTCTCCTTGTTGCTGTGTTCCCTTGTTGCTGTGTCTCCTTGTTGCTGTGTCTCCTTGTTGCTGTGTCTCCTTGTTGCTGTGTATGTCATTATTAACAGAGCAGATAGTGAAACGTGGTTGGCTGTCACCGTAGTTTATTTTTCTTGTGTTTGTGTCTGTACTCGCCGAGTTATGATTGCAGGGGTCAATACGTGGCTCCTTGTGAGTACACACACACACAGTTGTGTTTGTGAGTGTCGAGAGTGAGCTCCTGGTCCGTCTTCTAGGCTAGTTTGGTGTGTGTGTGTGTGTGTGTGTGTACTCTACGTGTGTACTTGTGCATATACATGTTCTAGTGTGTACAAGTATTCATGTGTGTATGAACCAGGTATTGTTGTGTGAACAATGATCTTCCAACCAATCCTGTGGTTATGTTAGTAGGTCAGAGGTCACCAGTTACAATAATACTCTGTAGGTCAGAGGTCAACAGTAGCAGTAATACTCTGTAGGTCAGAGGTCACCAGTTACAGTAATACTCTGTAAGTCAGAGGTCAACAGTAGCAGTAATACTCTGTAGGTCAGAGGTCACCAGTTACAGTAATACTCTGTAGGTCAGAGGTCACCAGTTACAGTAATACTCTGTAAGTCAGAGGTCAACAGTAGCAGTAATACTCTGTAGGTCAGAGGTCACCAGTTACAGTAATACTCTGTAGGTCAGAGGTCACCAGTTACAGTAATACTCTGTAGGTCAGAGGTCAACAGTAGCAGTAATACTCTGTAGGTCAGAGGTCACCAGTTACAGTAATACTCTGTAAGTCAGAGGTCAACAGTAGCAGTAATACTCTGTAGGTCAGAGGTCACCAGTTACAGTAATACTCTGTAGGTCAGAGGTCACCAGTTACAGTAATACTCTGTAAGTCAGAGGTCAACAGTAGCAGTAATACTCTGTAGGTCAGAGGTCACCAGTTACAGTAATACTCTGTAGGTCAGAGGTCACCAGTTACAGTAATACTCTGTAGGTCAGAGGTCACCAGTTACAGTAATACTCTGTAGGTCAGAGGTCACCAGTTACAGTAATACTCTGTAGGTCAGAGGTCAACAGTAGCAGTAATACTCTGTAGGTCAGAGGTCACCAGTTACAGTAATACTCTGTAGGTCAGAGGTCACCAGTTACAGTAATACTCTGTAGGTCAGAGGTCACCAGTTACAGTAATACTCTGTAGGTCAGAGGTCAACAGTAGCAGTAATACTCTGTAAGTCAGAGGTCAACAGTAGCAGTAATATACTCTGTAAGTCAGAGGTCAACAGTAACAGTAATACTCTGTAAGTCAGAGGTCAACAGTAACAGTAATACTCTGTAAGTCAGAGGTCAACAGTAACAGTAATATACTCTGTAAGTCAGAGGTCAACAGTAACAGTAATATACTCTGTAAGTCAGAGGTCAACAGTAGCAGTAATATACTCTGTAAGTCAGAGGTCAACAGTAACAGTAATATACTCTGTAAGTCAGAGGTCAACAGTAGCAGTAATATACTCTGTAAGTCAGAGGTCAACAGTAACAGTAATATACTCTGTAAGTCAGAGGTCAACAGTAACAGTAATATACTCTGTAAGTCAGAGGTCAACAGTAACAGTAATACTCTGTAAGTCAGAGGTCAACAGTAGCAGTAATATACTCTGTAAGTCAGAGGTCAACAGTAACAGTAATATACTCTGTAAGTCAGAGGTCAACAGTAACAGTAATACTCTGTAAGTCAGAGGTCAACAGTAACAGTAATATACTCTGTAAGTCAGAGGTCAACAGTAACAGTAATATACTCTGTAAGTCAGAGGTCAACAGTAACAGTAATACTCTGTAAGTCAGAGGTCAACAGTAACAGTAATATACTCTGTAAGTCAGAGGTCAACAGTAACAGTAATACTCTGTAAGTCAGAGGTCAACAGTAACAGTAATACTCTGTAAGTCAGAGGTCAACAGTAACAGTAATACTCTGTAAGTCAGAGGTCAACAGTAACAGTAATACTCTGTAAGTCAGAGGTCAACAGTAACAGTAATACTCTGTAAGTCAGAGGTCAACAGTAACAGTAATACTCTGTAAGTCAGAGGTCAACAGTAACAGTAATACTCTGTAAGTCAGAGGTCAACAGTAACAGTAATACTCTCTTTATAGGTCAAAAGTCGTAAATATACCTAATTATAATATTATTATCAGGGGTCATGTTGATTCTTGGTAGTGACCTGCTGAGGATTTCGTCCTCTTTCCTCATCATCCATGGTTATGTTACTTAAGATTTCATCCTCTTCCATCAGCATCCATGGTTATGTTACTTAAGATTTCATCCTCTTCCCTCAGCATCCATGGTGATATTATTTAGGATTTCATCCTCTTCCCTCAGCATCCATGGTGATGTTACTTAGGATTTCATCCTCTTCCCTCAGCATCCATGGTGATATATTATCTTTTATGTGTTGGGTTTGTGTGTGTCTGGTATACAAGACATGAGGAGGAGGAGGAGGCGAAGGAGGTAAGTGTAGAGAGAAGCAGAGGATAGGCAAACTTGTATAGTGTTTACTCTAGACACACAGCAGGTCAGAGTGTGGAATGAGGAGTATTGTGGTGCTGGTGTCTTGTTGGCCAGCCTGTGTTGACACTCACTCACTCACACACACACACACACACACACACACACACACACACACACACACACACACACACACAGGCTGCAAGCCTGGTCCAGCAATTGGTTCCTGCAGTTCAACCCCACGAAATGCAAAGTCATGAAGATTGGGGAAGGGCAAAGAAGATCGCAGACGGAGTACAGTCTAGGGGGCCAGAGACTGCAAACCTCAATCAAGGAAAAAGATCTTGGGGTGAGTATAACACCAGGAACATCTCCTGAGGCGCACATCAACCAAATAACTGCTGCAGCATACGGGCGCCTGGCAAACCTAAGAACAGCATTCCGACATCTTAATAAAGAATCGTTCAGAACCCTGTACACTGTGTACGTTAGGCCCATACTGGAGTATGCAGCACCAGTTTGGAACCCACATCTAGCCAAGCACGTAAAGAAGCTAGAGAAAGTGCAAAGGTTTGCAACAAGACTAGTCCCGGAGCTAAGGGGTATGTCCTACGAGGAGAGGTTAAGGAAAATCGACCTGACGATACTGGAGGACAGGAGAGATAGGGATGACATGATAACGACATATAAAATACTGAGAGGAATTGACAAGGTTGACAGAGACAGAATGTTCCAGAGATGGGACAGAGCAACAAGGGGACACAGTTGGAAGTCGAAGACTCAGATGAATCACAGGGATGTTAGGAAGTATTTCTTCAGTCACAGAGTAGTCGGGAAGTGGAATAGCTTGGGAAGCGATGTAGTGGAGGCAGGTTCCATACACAGCTTTAAGAAGAGGTATGATAAAGCTCATGGCGCAGGGAGAGTGACCCAGTAGCGGCCAGTGAAGAGGCGGGGCCAGGAGCTATGTCTACACACACACACACTCACTCACACACACACACCACAAATGGTCCAGGAACAAGATGGATTGGACCGTGTATTTATCAAGACTTTACTAAAGTTTTTGATTGAGTTCCCCTGAAAAATTAAGTTAGGATCTGTAAAATATGAGGAATAAAAGTCACATTATTACAATGGATGAGAAACTTTCTGCCTGAGAAGATAAATGTGGACATTGATAAGACTGAGGTGATGGGGAGGTGTTACAAGTGGGGTGCCTCAAGGATCTGTACTTGCTCCAGTAATATTGTTAATATATAGAAGTGTGATGGTGGGCAGGTGTTACAAGTGGGGTGCCTCAAGGATCTGTACTTGCTCCAGTAATATTGTTAATATATAGAAGTGGGATGGTGGGCAGGTGTTACAAGTGGGGTGCCTCAAGGATCTGTACTTTTTCCAGTAATATTGTTAATATATAGAAGTGTGATGGTGGGCAGGTGTTACAAGTGGGGTGCCTCAAGGATCTGTACTTGCTCCAGTAATATTGTTAATATATAGAAGTGTGATGGTGGGGAAGTGTTACAAGTGGGGTGCCTCAAGGATCTGTACTTGTTCCAGTAATATTGTTAATATATAGAAGTGTGATGGTGGGGAGGTGTTACAAGTGGGATGCCTCAAGGATCTGTACTTGTTCCAGTAATATTGTTAATATATAGAAGTGTGATGGTGGGCAGGTGTTACAAGTGGGGTGCCTCAAGGATCTGTACTTGCTCCAGTAATATTGTTAATATATAGAAGTGGGATGGTGGGGAGGTGTTACAAGTGGGGTGCCTCAAGGATCTGTACTTGTTCCAGTAATATTGTTAATATATAGAAGTGGGATGGTGGGCAGGTGTTACAAGTGGGGTGCCTCAAGGATCTGTACTTTTTCCAGTAATATTGTTAATATATAGAAGTGTGATGGTGGGGAGGTGTTACAAGTGGGATGCCTCAAGGATCTGTACTTGCTCCAGTAATATTGTTAATATATAGAAGTGTGATGGTGGGGAAGTGTTACAAGTGGGGTGCCTCAAGGATCTGTACTTGTTCCAGTAATATTGTTAATATATAGAAGTGGGATGGTGGGCAGGTGTTACAAGTGGGGTGCCTCAAGGATCTGTACTTGTTCCAGTAATATTGTTAATATATAGAAGTGGGATGGTGGGCAGGTGTTACAAGTGGGGTGCCTCAAGGATCTGTACTTGTTCCAGTAATATTGTTAATATATAGAAGTGGGATGGTGGGGAGGTGTTACAAGTGGGGTGCCTCAAGGATCTGTACTAGTCTTCTTGGTAGCAGCAACAGTGACAACAAGAGGGAGTAAATGCTAAAACCAGTGGACATTTAACTTTGAGTTCTTGCAAATTGACCACACAACACACACACACACACACACACACACACACACACACACACACCACACATACATAATAGGCTTGAGAAAGATATAGTGGAGGCAGGAACCATACATAGTTTTAAGACGAGGTATGATAAAGCTCATGGAGCAGGGAGAGCAGAGACCCAGTAGCGGACAGCGAAGAGGCGGGGCCAGGAGCTGAGTCTCGACCCCTGCAACCACAATTAGGTGAGTACACATACACAGCAACATCAATAAAAATTGTATATAGATTTTTATAGATTAATGTTTGAAGTGTCTCATGGTTTGAGAGAGAGAGGAGAGAGAGAGAGAGAGAGAGAGAGAGAGAGAGAGAGAGAGAGAGAGAGAGAAAAAAAACAAATTAGAGTAAAAAAAAGGAACAAATAAAAGACTTAAAAGGTTAATGGCCTTTTTATAAAAGATTTTCTTAATTGAAATTCCAGAGTCAAAATTATATATGTTTTTTACATTACGATTCATTAGTTTCTTTAAGTGAGCAGAATACTTGTCAGCTGGGAGAGTGACGTTCCGTTGCCATGGTGACATCTCCCTTTGTTTTGAGGGGAACTTTCTCCCTTGTTTCTCTCTCTTTCTCTTTCCTCTCTCTGTCTTTCTCTTTCTCTCTCCTCTCTCTGTTTCTCTGTCTCTCTTCTCTCTTCTCTCTCTCTCTCTCTCTCTCTCTCTCTCTCTCTCTCTCTCTCTGTTTATCTGTCTCTCCTCTCTTTCGTTTTTCTCTCTCTTCCTCTATCTGATCTCTTCCTCTCTCTTTTCCCCTCTCTCTTCTCAATTTTCCCCCTTCTCTCTCTCTCTCCTTTATCCTATTCTCTTACCTTACTTCCTCTTTCAACTCTCTTATTTATTCTCTTCTCCCCTCTGATTCATCCCCTCTTCAGTATCTTTATTCTCTCCTCTCTCTTACCTCCTCTTATCTCTCCTCTTCTCTTATTCCTCTGTTATCTGCTTCTCTCCATCCATTTAATTTTTTTCTCTCCAGATTCTCTTGTACCTAAAAACCCCAGACATCTCTCTCTCTCCTCTCACTCTTTATATATATATATATATATATATATATATATATATATATATATATATATATATATATATATATATATATATATATATATATATATATATATATATTATATATATAAACATCATTTACATCAGAGTTGACAATTGGGGCTGGGACCTCTGCACTAATATTCCTGACAGGGTGAAATTGTGGAATTGTATGTTAGAATTGGGGAAGTGTAGGCTGGAACTGTGTAATTGTAGCGTGGAATTGTGAAATTGTAGGGTGGAATTGTTTAATTGTATGCTGCAATTGTGTATGTGTAATTGTAGGCTGGATTTATGTAACTGTAGGCTGGAATTGTGTAATTGTATGCTGCAATTGTGCAGGTGTAGGCTGGAATTGTGTAATTGTAGGCTACAGTTGAGTAAATGTAGGCTGGAATTGTGTAATTGTAGGCTATAGTTGAGTAAATGTAAGATAGAATTGTGAAAGTTTAGGCAGAAAATGTGTGACTGTAGACTGGAGTTGTGTAACTAGGCTTGAATTGTGTAATTGTAGCCTGGAACTATGTTTACTCTATCATTGGTACAGGTGGTGTGTGTAAGTGTACCAGCAGTGTATGTAGTGTTGGAACAATGTGGTACATTGTGTGAGTGTACCAGCAGTGTATGTGACGTTGGAACAATGTGGTACATAGTGTGAGTGTACCAGCAGTGTATGTGACGTTGGAACAATGTGGTACATGGTGTAAGTGTACCAGCAGTGTATGTGACGTTGGAACAATGTGGTACATGGTGTGAGTGTACCAGCAGTGTATGTGACGTTGGAACAATGTGGTACATGGTGTAAGTGTACCAGCAGTGTATGTGACGTTGGAACAATGTGGTACATGGTGTAAGTGTACCAGCAGTGTATGTGTTGGAACAATGTGGTACATGGTGTAAGTGTACAGCAGTGTATGTAGTTGGAACAATGTGGTACATGGTTGAGGTACCAGCAGTGTATGTAGTGTTGGAACAATGTGGTACATGGTGTAAGTGTACCAGCAGTGTATGTAGTGTT
Organism: Cherax destructor; assembly: GCA_009830355.1. Lineage (NCBI taxonomy): Eukaryota > Metazoa > Arthropoda > Malacostraca > Decapoda > Parastacidae > Cherax > Cherax destructor. The sequence goes on along the minus strand of WNWK01005108.1, from coordinate 106,399 downwards.
GGAACAATGTGGTACATGGTGTAAGTGTACCAGCAGTGTATGTAGTGTTGGAACAATGTGGTACATGGTGTAAGTGTACCAGCAGTGTATGTAGTGTTGGAACAATGTGGTACATGGTGTAAGTGTACCAGCAGTGTATGTAGTGTTGGAACAATGTGGTACATGGTGTGAGTGTACCAGCAGTGTATAGTGTGCATGTAGTGTTGGAACAATGTGGTACATGGTGTGAGTGTACCAGCAGTGTATGTAGTGTTGGAACAATGTGGTACATGGTGTGAGTGTACCAGCAGTGTATGTAGTGTTGGAACAATGTGGTACATGGTGTGAGTGTACCAGCAGTGTATGTAGTGTTGGAACAATTGGTATGGTGAGTGTACCAGCAGTGTATGTAGTGTTGGAACAATGTGGTACATGGTGTGAGTGTACCAGCAGTTATGTAGTGTTGGTTGGATACAGCATGTAGTTTACATGTGGTAATGTGAGTGTACCAGGTGTATGTAGTGTTGGAACAATGTGGTACATGGTGTGAGTGTACCAGCAGTGTATGTAGTGTTGGAACAATGTGGTACATGGTGTGAGTGTACCAGCTTCCAGTCATATCTGTGAGTCTTGTCTTGGTTAGATATTCTAAGCAGGCTATTTACATCGTCTTTAATTATTGGTGTCTTCCATTTATACACGTCAATCATATCCTCCCTAATTCTCCGCCTTGACAGTCACTGACCTCAGTGTGACCTTGTTGAGAAGATTGACAGTCACTGACCTCAGTGTGACCTTTGTAGCGAAGATTTGACAGTCACTGACCTCAGTGTGTCCTTGTTGAGAAGATTTGACAGTCACTGACCTCAGTGTGACCTTGTTGAGAAGATTTGACAGTCACTGACCTCAGTGTGACCTTGTTGAGAAGATTTGACAGTCACTGACCTCAGTTTGACCTTGTTGAGAAGATTTCTTGTACGCTGGATCAACTTAGTCATTCTTCTCTGTATGTTTTGCAGCGCTCTTGTGTCCGGATGCAATTGATACTGATGCTGGAATTGATACTTCTGCAGCTAGAATTGATTCTGGTGCAGCTAGAATTGATGCTTCACGTATCCCAGAGAGAAGCTATCATTGCTGATTACTTTCTGAAAGAAAGAAAGCATGAAGGAAGGAGCAAGGGAAGGAAGGAAGGATGTGTGTGTGAACCTGGACCATGATGGTTGCATAATTGGGAATTATGAGTGAGAGAATTGTCAGCGATTCAGAATTTAGAATTACATTACTGCATTTATACTGTGTACCTTGATGACTGATATAGTCATGTGCCACTGTACCACTGCACCACTGTACCACTGAACTATTGTACCACTGTACCACTGTACCACTGAACTACTGTACCACTGTACAACTGCACCACTGTACCACTGTACTACTGTACCAATGTACCACTGCACCACTGAACTACTGTACCATTGCACCACTGTACCACTGTACCCCCACTGTTGTACAGGACACGTCATTGTAATAATTCTTATGTTCATAGTGTAGGTGACAATTATTTATTATTAACACATCTGTCGTCTCCCACCAAGGCAGGGTGACCCAAAAAAGAAAAACTTTCACCATCATTCACCCCATCACTGTCTTGCCAGAGGCACACTTACACTACAGTTATAAAACTGCAACATTAACACCCCTCCTTCAGAGTGCCGGCACTGTACTTCCCATCTCCAGGACTCAAGTCCGGCCTGCCAGTTTCCCTGAATCCCTTCATAAATGTTACCTTGCTCACACTCCAACAGCACGTCAAATCTTAAAAACAATTTGTCTGGTGACAAATACTCAGTAAAAATAGTGTTAGTGCTAAAGTAGACGCCTATTAGACTAGTATTAGAGGATGTGTGAGTGAGGGATGTGTGTGGAGTTACTAGCAGTTCCTGGGAGATGTGCTGGTGAGTAAGGGATGTGTCTGGAGTTGCTAGCAGTCCCTGGGAGATGTGGTGGTGAGTGAGGGATGTGTGTGGAGTTGCTAGCAGTCCCTGGGAGATGTGCTGGTGAGTGAGGGATGTGTGTGGAGTTGCTAGCAGTCCCTGGGAGATGTGGTGGTGAGTGAGGGATGTGTGTGGAGTTACTAGCAGTCCCTGGGAGATGTGGTGGTGAGTGAGGGATGTGTGTGGAGTTGCTAGCAGTCCCTGGGAGATGTGGTGGTGAGTGAGGGATGTGTGTGGAGTTGCTAGCAGTCCCTGGGAGATGTGCTGGTGAGTGAGGGATGTGGCTGGAGTTGCTAGCAGTCCCTGGGAGATGTGCTGGTGAGTGAGGGATGTGTGTGGAGTTGCTAGCAGTCCCTGGGAGATGTGCTGGTGAGTGAGGGATGTGTGTGGAGTTACTAGCAGTCCCTGGGAGATGTGCTGGTGAGTGAGGGTTGTGTGTGGAGTTGCTAGCAGTCCCTGGGAGATGTGCTGGTGAGAGGGATGTGTGTGGAGTTACTAGCAGTCCCTGGGAGATGTGCTGGTGAGTGAGGGTTGTGTGTGGAGTTGCTAGCAGTCCCTGGGAGATGTGCTGGTGAGTGAGGGATGTGTGTGGAGTTACTAGCAGTCCCTGGGAGATGTGCTGGTGAGTGAGGGATGTGTGTGGAGTTGCTAGCAGTCCCTGGGAGATGTGGTGGTGAGTGAGGGATGTGTGTGGAGTTGCTAGCAGTCCCTGGGAGATGTGCTGGTGAGTGAGGGATGTGTGTGGAGTTACTAGCAGTCCCTGGGAGATGTGCTGGTGAGTGAGGGATGTGTGTGGAGTTACTAGCAGTCCCTGGGAGATGTGCTGGTGAGTGAGGGATGTGTGTGGAGTTACTAGCAGTCCCTGGGAGATGTGCTGGTGAGTGAGGGATGTGTGTGGAGTTACTAGCAGTCCCTGGGAGATGTGCTGGTGACAGTTGAGTACTGGTGGGTGAGACATGTGTGTACAGTTGCAAGCGTTCCTTTGGAAAACATTTATTGTACTCTAAAGTTGGACCTAGCATTGGAACATGGCCCTGGTTTGGACATAACCCTGGTTTGGACATGGCCCTGATTTTTACATGACCTTGATTTGGACATGGCCCTGGTTTGGACATGGCCCTGGTTTGGACATGGCCCTGGTTTGGACATTCCCTGATTTGATAAGAATGTGATGAAAGCAGGTTTTGTGTTGTGTGTGTGTGTGTATATATATATATATATATATATTTTTTTTTTTTTTAAAATATAGGATGGGGTCCACCTCTGGTGCAAATTGTGGGACCCATAGCCTCGGAGAAGTGGATAAAAAGGCATCAAGGAAGAATATTTGGATTTCTTCCTGAAGCCGTTGAATATTCCACTTCTCCTACCACCATCCTATATACACACATACATACATATAAATGCTTTATTAATAGACAGAATACATTTATAAAACACACAAACATGAACATGAATACAATGGTACAATATGTCAAAGATTATGAATCTCCTCCAGCTCCTCCGAAGCCGGGCGCGAGCCGAGTATGCAGCATGCGTTTCCCCTCTGGATGGCCACGCTGAGACGCTGGAACATGAACGTGGCTGCCCTTGGGTCCCTGGTGGTGTCGATGAGTCTGGAACCCAGCTCTTTAAGGAAACGTGTTGCATTTTTCCCCACGCTCCCAAGGTCTCCGATCCCAGTGGGACAAATTTATACTGTTGGCTTATGTCCCTGTACTTGCCGATCTTGTACTCCTCTCTGTGGTCAGCAGCTCCCCCCTGTCGCCCAACACTGTGATGGATGTAGGTGTCAGCCAGTGTCGACACGCAGGTATAATCCATGCTAAGAGCTTGCCATTCTTCCAAGGATAGATGGTGATCCCGTCGGGGCGGTTTGCTGGGTTGTGGGCGTTGTTGGCTGCTAGTGATCGAGGCTCTCTCTCGGCTGGGCATCCAGCTGTAGCGAGGGTTCTCTTTATGATGTCGTTGACCTCATTGTGTCTTGCATGCCAACCCTTGGTTTTAGAACAGTTAAGACCATGTAGACCATATTGGTCGGCTTGCGCATCGCCGCAAATACACGTATATTCCGTGTGAATGGGGGCAGCAAGGCGCAGAGCCACTGCAATACGAAGGGTCTTAGGGTCCAGGCGTGTTCCCATGGCCGAAATGGGAACTGTTTGGAGGAAGTCCCCAGAGTGAGGTGCATATATATACATATAGTTTATATAAATGTGAGTTATCTGTCTTTGCTGGTAGTGAGAAGTTAGAGAATTGACCTCTTGTTAAGCTCTTTTGTGAAGTCACAAGCGTGGCTCTCTGCTGGTGGAGTTTCTTAATATTTTGTATACCCCTACACAATATTTGTGCCCCCGTAGGCGCCAGGATATTTTTCTGGTATTCAAATTGCAGTAATTCCCACATTCTTGGAATTACCGTATTTCTAGAATTCTTCACGTTCTTGGAATTCCCACAGCCACGGAATTCCCACAGCCACGGAATTCCCACACCCACGGAATTCCCACACCCACGGAATTCCCACACCCACGGAATTCCCACAGCCATGGAATTCCCACACTCCTATAATTCCCGCACACAACCTACAGCTTGGTACAGGCATATTGCTGTGGGATTCGTCTGAAATACCCACCAGTGGGAGTGGTCACAGTGGTGGTCTGTACTAACCTTCTTAGTGTGTACAACAGTGGTCACAGTGGTGGTCTGTGCTAACCTTCTTAGTGTGTACAACAGTGGTCACAGTGGTGGTCTGTGCTAACCTTCCTAGTGTGTACAACAGTGGTCACAGTGGTGGTCTGTGCTAACCTTCTTAGTGTGTACAACAGTGGTCACAGTGGTGGTCTGTGCTAACCTTCTTAGTGTGTACAACAGTGGTCACAGTGGTGGTCTGTACTAACCTTCTTAGTGTGTACAACAGTGGTCACAGTGGTGGTCTGTGCTAACCTTCCTAGTGTGTACAACAGTGGTCACAGTGGTGGTCTGTGCTAACCTTCCTAGTGTGTACAACAGTGGTCGTAGTGGTGGCCTGTATTAACCTTCCTAGTGTGTACAACAGCGGTCGTAGTGGTGGCCTATACTAACCTACCTAGTGTATACAACAACACACCTAGTAGAAGCATCATACAAGGCCGGATAGTACAATGGTTAGCGCACTGGCCTGATAGTATTAACAGTGGTTGTGGTTTCGAAACCTAACTCTGGCCAGTGAGCAGACATTGTGATGAAGAGAGCTCACTGGCAGACCAGCTTATGACTCTCAAGCTCTTCTAATTATAAGTTGAAGAGTTAGGAGAAACTTGGAAAGTTGGGAGCAAGGGTAGAGGAGAAGGAATGGGCGTGGAAGGGAAGAGTGTTGAAGGAATGGGTGTGGAAGGGAAGGGTGTTGAAGGAATGGGTGTGGAAGGGAAGGGTGTTGAAGGAATGGGCGTGGAAGGGAAGGGTGTTGAAGGAATGGGCGTGCAAGGGTAGGGTGTTGAAGGAATGGGTGTGGAAGGGAAGGGTGTTGAAGGAATGGGTGTGGAAGGGAAGGGTGTTGAAGGAATGGGTGTGGAAGGGAAGGATGTTGAAGGTGTGTATGTGTTAATGTGTATACACCAACACATGCACACCTACGTGTACATACTGAGAGATATACACACATTCTTCCCAACCACGCCCATTCCTTCAACACCCTTCCCTTCCACGCCCATTCCTTCAACAGTAAGATGGTTGAGGTGAGGCTGTGACTGACAAGTGTTTGGCACTTGATGCTCTACCTGGCTGATTGTATATATATATATATATATATATATATATATTATTAGGTTAAAGGTTATTTTTGTGACATTGTTATTGAGTTGCGATGCAGCTGGAGTGATACTTTGTGTTGCAGAAGTTTTTTAGCAAAATAATTGACGGAAGTTATTGAAAAAGTTGATGGTGGGAGGAAAAATGATTTGAATGTTAGTGCAGTTTGTGTGTGTGAGAGAGAGAGAGAGAGAGAGAGAGAGAGAGGGTTGGAGAAATTTTCATTCATTTGAAGACTTTCACCTTGGTTATGTGAGGACATGAGATGCCTCACATCGGGGAGGTACAGCTTGCAGTAGCGATGTTTCGCCCATATACATATATTGGCCATTATCTGCTCGTGACGTGACGATTCCATTATACCCTTTGCGCCTATGTTTCAAGGAATACAGTTGAAGGTAGTTCAGGCATTCCCAGTACTAGATGAGATGCTTGATTGAGTGTACAGGAGCTGTAGAAGCTTTCCATTTTAACAATCCTGCCTTGATGATGGTCGTTAGTATTCAAGTCTGGACACAAGTGACTTCAAGAGTGCCATCGCTGCTTCACGATCTCTTCTTTTGAAAGTTCTTGTTATCCTTGCAGTAGCAACAGTGTTGTGATCCTTGAAGGTGGGATCTTATGGCATCAGTGATCCTGTCTTACACACAGTGATCCTGTCTTACACACAGTGATCCTGTCTTACACACAGTGATCCTGTCTTACACACAGTGATCCTGTCTTACACACAGGACTTTCCAGGAATGATGTGACTTTGTCCTGTGTTCCACTACAGTCTTTATTCCCTCCATTCTTCCACATCACAGTAACCCAACCTGGCCTACTTACACACCATATTGTTGTCTGACCTCCACTGCAACACTTCCTTTATATCTGCCTCATAATAATAATAATAATAATAATATAATAATAATATTAATAATAATCTTAATCTCTACAAGTAAATGATACAACTTATACAGACCATAGTTGACATCAATGACATACTACTATATAGAAAGCCGCTTGTTATGTTCAGCATTTCCCGCAAATTAGGTCAATTTTGTCCCCAGGATGCGACCCACAAAAGTCCACTAACACCCAGGTACCTATTTTACTGCTAGGTGAACATAGACAGCAGGTGTCTCAAGGAAATACGTCCTAATGTTTCCACCCGCACCGGGAATCGAACCACGGATCTCAGTGTGTGAGCTGAGTGTACTACCAACCCAGCTATGGGGCACACTGTGGCGCCATCCTCGTAACGAGGATGTGAATTAGTTAAGAATGAGCTCTGGGCCCCTTACACTTAATCGGCAATACATCTCCGTGGCGTATGGGCTTGTCTTACCTATGCTGAAAACTGCGTATGGGATACGTAGTAAAGTTTATCCAGCCCACCCCAGCACACTCCAGCACACCCCAGCACACTCCAGCACACCCCAGCACACCCCAGCACACCCCAGCACACTCCAGCACACTCCAGCACACTCCAGCACACCCCAGCACACTCCAGCACACTCCAGTACACCCCAGAACACTCCAGCACACTCCAGCACACCCCAGCACACTCCAGACACCCAGACACTCCAGACACACTCCAGCACACCCCAGCACACTCCAGCACCTCCAGCACCCCAGCACCTCCAGTACACCCCAGCACACCCAGCACACCCAGCACACCCCAGCACCCCAGCACACTCCAGCACACCCCAGCACACCCCAGCACACTCCAGCACACCCCAGCACACTCCAGTACACCCCAGCACACTCCAGTACACCCCAGCACACCCCAGCACACCCCAGCACACTCCAGTACACCCCAGCACACTCCAGACACCAGACACCCAGCACACCCAGACACCCCAGCACACCCAGCACACCCCAGCACACCCAGTACACCCCAGCACACCCCAGCACACCCCAGCACACCCCAGCACACTCCAGCACACCCCAGCACACCCAGCACACCCCACCAGCACCACACACTCCAGCACACCCCAGCACACCCAGCACACCCCAGCACACCCCAGCACACCCCAGCACACTCCAGCACACCCCAGCACACCCCAGCACACCCCAGCACACCCCAGCACACCCCAGCACACCACCAGCACACACCAGCACACCCCAGCACACCCAGCACACCCACACCTCCAGCACACCCAGCACACCCAGCACACCCAGCCACACCCCAGCACCCCAGCACCCAGCACACCCCAGCACACCCAGCACACCCAGCACACCCAGCACACCCAGCACACCCCAGCACACCCAGCACACCCCAGCACACCCCAGCACACTCCAGCACACCCCAGCACACCCCAGCACACTCCAGCACACTCCAGCACACCCCAGCACACCCCAGCACACCCCAGCACACCCCAGCCCCTCCAGCACACTCCAGCACACCCCAGCACACCCACACACCCAGCACACTCCAGCACACTCCAGCACACCCCAGCACACCCAGCACACCCAGCACACTCCAGCACACCCAGCACACCCCAGCACACCCCAGCACACCCAGCACACCCAGCACACCCAGCACACCCCAGCACACCCAGCACACCCCAGCACACCCAGCACACCCAGCACACCTCCAGCACACCCCAGCACACCCCAGCACACTCCAGCACACCCCAGCACACTCCAGCACACCCCAGCACACCCCAGCACACCCAGCACACCCCAGCACACCCCAGCACACTCCAGCACACTCCAGCACACCCCAGACCCAGCACCTCCAGCACACCCCAGCACACCGCCTTGAAGGGTATCCAAAAATTATATGCAGAGCTAGATTAGACACTAGACTCCGATAACTAGTACAAGTGAGCACTCCAAGACTAGACAGTAGCTCCACGCAGTGAGCTCCATGACTGGTACAGTGAGCTCCAGACTGGACAAGTGAGCCAGACTGGTACAAGTGAGCTCCAGACTGGTACAAGTGAGCTCCAACTGGTACAAGTGAGCTCCAACTGGTACAAGTGAGCTCCATACTGGTACAAGTGAGCTCCATACTGGTACAAGTGAGCTCCAACTGGTACAAGTGAGCTCCAGACTGGTACAAGTGAGCTCCATACTGGTACAAGTGTGCTCCATACTGGTACAAGTGAGCTCCATACTGGTACAAGTGAGCTCCATACTGGTACAAGTGA
>WNWK01005108.1:52500-95000 GCA_009830355.1 Cherax destructor | reverse complement strand
AGGAGTGAGTGAGAGAGAGGAGAGAGTGAGGAGTGAGAGAGTGAGGAGAGAGAGTGAGAGAGTGAGTGAGAGAGTGAGTGAGAGAGTGAGTGAGAGAGTGAGAGGAGTGAGAGAGAGAGAGGAGGAGTAGTGAGAGAGTGAGAGAGTGAGAGTGAGTGAGAGAGTGAAGAGAGAGAGTGAGAGTGAGTGAGAGAGTGAGAGGAGTGAGAGAGTGGAGAGTGAAGTGAGAGAGGAGAGAGTAGAGTGAGAGAGAGTGATGTTAAGGGTGGTTAATATAAGAGTGAGAGGGTTGTCGAGGTGGAGAAGCAGTCTGTTCACGACTCAAAGCTAATGGTCACTATGGAACCCTCTCTCTTCCCTCTCGCCCCTCTCTCCCCTCACCACTCAAACACAATGGTCACTATGGAACCCTCTCTTCACTCGTCCCTCCTCACCACTCAACATCATGAGCTCCCTCCTCTCGTCCTCTCTCCCCTCACCACTCAAACACAATGGTCACTATGGAACCTCTCTCTTCCTCTCGTCCCTCTCGTCCCTCTCCCCTCACCACTCAAACACAATGGTCACTATGGAACCCTCCTCTTCCCTCTCGTCCCTCTCTCCCTCACCACTCAAACAATGGTCACTATGGAACCCTCTCTCGTCCCTCTCGTCCCTCTCTCCCCTCACCACTCAAACACAATGGTCACTATGGAACCCTCTCTCTCCCCTCTCGTCCCTCTCTCCCCTCACCACTCAAACACAATGGTCACTATGGAACCCTCTCTCTTCCCTCTCGTCCCTCTCTTCCCTCACCACTCAAACAATGGTCACTATGGAACCCTCTCTCGTCCCTCTCGTCCCTCTCTCCCCTCACCACTCAAACACAATGGTCACTATGGAACCTCTCTCTCCCTCTCGGCCCTCTCTCCCTCACCACTCAAACACAATGGTCACTATGGAAGCCTCTCTCTCCCCTCTCGTCCCTCTCTTCCCTCACCACTCAAACACAATGGTCACTATGGAACCCTCTCTCTTCCCTCTCTTCCCCTCACCACTCCAACACAATGGCTTGTGGGAACCTCTCTTTTTTCCCTCCCTAATGAAACCTACGGATTTAGCGCTTCCTCACATAATAATAGTAATAATAACAGTCATAGTAATAATAACAGAAATAATAGTAATTATTATTGTTGTTGGTAAAGAAGCAGAGGTAGCAAGAGTAGATTTCCTGCCTACGTCTCGCTCCTGTGCTGGGAGAAACGTTCTCTTATAGGTTTCCTGCCTACGTCTCCCTCCTGTGCTGGGAGAAACGTTCTCTTATAGGTTTCCTGGCTACGTCTCCCTCCTGTGCTGGGAGAAACGTTCTCTTATCAAATTATTAATGTCCTTAACCTTAAATATTCCTAATTAAATATTCTTAATTAATTATTTCTAATTACTTAAATATTCTGAATTATTTCAGTATTCCTAATTAAATATTCCTTAAAAGCTTGAATATTCCTAAAGGGTCTTAAATTGTGGCAGGGGAGGAACTGTCTGAGGCTGTGATTGTCTTCAGTAGGGGAGGAACTGTCTGAGGGTGTGATTGTCTTCAGCAGGGGAGGAACTGTCTGAGGGTGTGATTGTCTTCAGCAGGGGGAGGAACTGTCTGAGGGTGTGATTGTCTTCAGCAGGGAGGAAGTCTCTGAGGTGTGATTGTCTTCAGCAGGGGAGGAACTGTCTGAGGCTGTGATTGTCTTCAGCAGGGGAGGAACTGTCTGAGGGTGTGATTGTCTTCAGCAGGGGAGGAACTGTCTGAGGCTGTGATTGTCTTCAGCAGGGGAGGAACTGTCTGAGGCTGTGATTGTCTTCAGCAGGGGGAGGAACTGTCTGAGGGTGTGATTGTCTTCAGCAGGGGAGGAACTGTCTGAGGCTGTGATTGTCTTCAGCAGGGAGGAACTCTCTGAGGTGTGATTGTCTTCAGCAGGGGGAACCTCTGAGGGTGTGATTGTCTTCAGCAGGGGGAACCTCTGAGGGTGATTGTCTTCAGCAGGGGGAACTCTTGAGGGTGTGATTGTCTTCAGCAGGGAGGAACTGTCTGAGGCTGTGGTTGTATTCAGCAGGGAGGAACTGTCTGAGGTGTGATTGTCTTCAGCAGGGGGAACTCTCTGAGGGTGTGATTGTATTCAGCAGGGGGAACTCTCTGAGGGTGTGATTGTCTTCAGCAGGGAGGAACTCTCTGAGGGTGTGATTGTCTTCAGCAGGGGGAACCTTTGAGGGTGTGATTGTCTTCAGCAGGGAGGAACTGTCTGAGGCTGTGATTGTCTTCAGCAGGGAGGAACTGTCTGAGGCTGTGATTGTCTTCAGCAGGGGAGGAACTGTCTGAGGCTGTGATTGTCTTCAGCAGGGAGGAACTGTCTGAGTGTGATTGTCTTCAGCAGGGAGGAATTGTCTGAGGTGTGATTGTCTTCAGCAGGAGAGAACTGTCTGAGGGTGATTGTCTTCAGCAGGGAGGAACTGTCTGAGGGTGATTGTCTTCAGCAGGGAGGAACTTCTGAGGTGTGATTGTCTTCAGCAGGAGGAACTGTCTGAGCTGTGATTTCTTCAGCAGGAGGAACTGTCTGAGGGTGTGATTGTCTTCAGCAGGAGGAACTGTCTGAGGCTTGATTGTCTTCAGCAGGGAGGAACTGTCTGAGGCTGTGTTGTCTTCAGCAGGGAGGAACTGTCTGAGGCTGTGATGTCTTCAGCAGGAGGAACTGTCTGAGGGTGTGATTGTCTTCAGCAGGAGAACTGTCTGAGGTGTGATTGTCTTCAGCAGGGGAGAACTTTCTGAGGTGTGATTGTCTTCAGCAGGAGAACTGTCTGAGGCTGTGATTGTCTTCAGCAGGAGGAACTGTCTGAGGTGTGTTGTCTTCAGCAGGGAGGAACTGTCTGAGGCTGTGATTGTCTTCAGCAGGGGAGGAACTGTCTGAGGTGTGATTGCTTCAGCAGGGAGAACTGTCTGAGGGGATTGTCTTCAGCAGGAGGAACTGTCTGAGGGTGTGATTGTCTTCAGCAGGGGAACTGTCTGGGGTGTGATTGTCTTCAGCAGGGAGGAACTGTCTGAGGTGTGATTTCTCAGCAGGGAGAACTGTCTGAGGCTGGATTGTCTTCAGCAGGAGGAACTGTCTGAGGTGTGATTGTCTTCAGCAGGGGAGGAACTGTCTGAGGCTGTGATTGTCTTCAGCAGGGAGGAACTGTCTGAGGTTGTGTTGTCTTCAGCAGGAGGAACTGTCTGAGGCTGTGATTGTCTTCAGCAGGAGGAACTTCTGAGGCTGTGATTGTCTTCAGCAGGGGAGGAACTGTCTGAGGGTGTGATTGTCTTCAGCAGGGGAGGAACTGTCTGAGGTGGTTGTCTTCAGCAGGGGAGAACTGTCTGAGGCTGTGATTGTCTTCAGCAGGGAGGAACTCTCTGAGGGTGTGATTGTCTTCAGCAGGGGGAACTTCTGAGGGTGTGATTGTCTTCAGCAGGGGAACTCTCTGAGGTGTGATTGTCTTCAGCAGGGGAACTCTTTGAGGGTGTGATTGTCTTCAGCAGGGAGGAACTGTCTGAGGCTGTGGTTGTATTCAGCAGGGGAACTGTCTGAGGGTGTGATTGTCTTCAGCAGGGGAACTCTCTGAGGTGTGATTGTATTCAGCAGGGGAACTCTCTGAGGTGTGATTGTCTTCAGCAGGGAGGAACCTCTGAGGTGTGATTGTCTTCAGCAGGGGGAACTCTTGAGGTGTGATTGTCTTCAGCAGGAGGAACTGTCTGAGGCTGTGGTTGTATTCAGCAGGGAGGAACTGTCTGAGGTGTGATTGCTTCAGCAGGGGGAACTCTGAGGGTGTGATTGTCTTCAGCAGGGAGGAACTGTCTGAGGTGTGATTGTCTTCAGCAGGGGGAACTCTCTGAGGTGTGATTGTATTCAGCAGGGGGAACTTCTGAGGGTGTGATTGTCTTCAGCAGGGGGAACTCTTTGAGGTGTGATTGTCTTCAGCAGGGGAACTCTCTGAGGTGTGATTGTCTTCACAGGGGGAACTCTCTGAGGTGTGATTGTCTTCAGCAGGGGGAACTCTCTGAGGTGTGATTGTCTTCAGCAGGGGGAACTCTTTGAGGTGTGATTGTCTTCAGCAGGGGGAACTGTCTGAGGTGTGATTGTCTTCAGCAGGGAGGAACTGTTGAGGTGTGATTGTCTTCAGCAGGGAGAACTGTCTGAGGCTGTGATTGTCTTCAGCAGGGAGGAACTGTCTGAGGCTGTGATTGTCTTCAGCAGGGGAGGAACTCTCTGAGGTGTGATTGTCTTCAGCAGGGAGGAACTCTCTGAGGCTGTGATTGTCTTCAGCAGGGGAGGAACTCTCTGAGGTGTGATTGTCTTCAGCAGGGAGGAACTGTCTGAGGCTGTGATTGTCTTCAGCAGGGAGGAACTGTCTGAGGCTGTGATTGTCTTCAGCAGGGAGGAACTGTCTGAGGCTGTGATTGTCTTCAGCAGGGAGAACTTTCTGAGGTGTGATTGTCTTCAGCAGGGGAGGAACTGTCTGAGGCTGTGATTGTCTTCAGCAGGGGAGAACTTTCTGAGGTGTGATTGTCTTCAGCAGGGAGGAACTGTCTGAGGCTGTGATTGTCTTCAGCAGGGGAGGAACTGTCTGAGGTGTGATTGTCTTCAGCAGGGAGGAACTGTCTGAGGCTGTGATTGTCTTCAGCAGGGAGGAACTGTCTGAGGGTGTGATTGTCTTCAGCAGGGGAGGAACTGTCTGAGGGTGTGATTGTCTTCAGCAGGGAGGAACTGTCTGAGGTGTGATTGTCTTCAGCAGGGGAGTAACTGTCTGAGGTGTGATTGTCTTCAGCAGGGGAGGAACTGTCTGAGGTGTGATTGTCTTCAGCAGGGGAGGAACTGTCTGAGGCTGTGATTGTCTTCAGCAGGGGAGGAACTGTCTGAGGTGTGATTGTCTTCAGCAGGGAGGAACTGTCTGAGGCTGTGATTGTCTTCAGCAGGGGGAGGAACTGTCTGAGGTTGTGGTTGTCTTCAGCAGGGGAGGAACTGTCTGAGGCTGTGATTGTCTTCAGCAGGGGGAGGAACTGTCTGAGGGTGTGATTGTCTTCAGCAGGGGAGGAACTGTCTGAGGGTGTGATTGTCTTCAGCAGGGGAGGAACTGTCTGAGGGTGTGATTGTCTTCAGCAGGGGAGAACTGTCTGAGGCTGTGATTGTCTTCAGCAGGGAGGAACTGGAGGGTGTTGTCTTCAGAGGGAAACTGTGAGCTGTGATTGTCTTCAGCAGGGAGAACAGGCTTAGGGACTGAGGGTGTGATTGTCTTCAGCAGGGAGGAGCTGTCTGAGGGTGTGATTGTCTTCAGCAGGGGAGGAACTGTCTGAGGCTGTGATTGTCTTCAGCAGGGAGAAACTGTCTGAGGGTGTGATTGTCTTCAGCAGGGGGAGGAACTGTCTGAGGCTGTGATTGTCTTCAGCAGGGGGAGGAACTGTCTGAGGTTGTGGTTGTCTTCAGCAGGGGAGGAACTGTCTGAGGGTGTGATTGTCTTCAGCAGGGTAGGAACTGTCTGAGGCTGTGATTGTCTTCAGCAGGGGAGGAACTGTCTGAGGGTGTGATTGTCTTCAGCAGGGGAGGAACTGTCTGAGGGTGTGATTGTCTTCAGCAGGGGAGGAACTGTCTGAGGGTGTGATTGTCTTCAGCAGGGGGAGGAACTGTCTGAGGCTGTGGTTGTCTTCAGCAGGGGAGGAACTCTCTGAGGTTGTGGTTGTCTTCAGCAGGGGAGGAACTGTCTGAGGCTGTGGTTGTCTTCAGCAGGGGAAGAACTGTCTGAGGCTGTGATTGTCTTCAGCAGGGGAGGAACTGTCTGAGGCTGTGGTTGTCTTCAGCAGGGGAAGAACTGTCTGAGGCTGTGATTGTCTTCAGCAGGGAGGAACTGTCTGAGGCTGTGATTGTCTTCAGCAGGGAGGAACTGTCTGAGGTGTGATTGTCTTCAGCAGGGAGGAACTGTCTGAGACTGTGATTGTCTTCAGCAGGGGGAGGAACTGTCTGAGGGTGTGATTGTCTTCAGCAGGGGAGGAACTGTCTGAGGCTGTGGTTGTCTTCAGCAGGGGAGGAACTGTCTGAGGCTGTGATTGTCTTCAGCAGGGGAGGAACTGTCTGAGGCTGTGATTGTCTTCAGCAGGGGAGGAACTGTCTGAGGCTGTGATTGTCTTCAGCAGGGGAGGAACTGTCTGAGGCTGTGATTGTCTTCAGCAGGGGGAGGAACTGTCTGAGGCTGTGATTGTCTTCAGCAGGGGAGGAACTGTCTGAGGCTGTGATTGTCTTCAGCAGGGAAGGAACTGTCTGAGGCTGTGATTGTCTTCAGGTGATTGATCATGCAAAACTGACCCTTGTGTACACAGGTCAAATGTATTGTGAGGGAAGGTAATGTGATGATCTGACGTGGAGGCAAACATGGAGGGAACTGCTGGAGTGATGGAGTTGTGACCTTGGTGGTGTGATGGTGTGGTGACCTTGGTGGTGTGATGGTGTGGTGACCTTGGTGGAGTGATGGTGTGGTGACCTTGGTGGAGTGATGGTGTGGTGACCTTGGTGGAGTGATGGTGTGGTGACCTTGGTGGTGTGATGGAGTGGTGACCTTGGTGGTGTGATGGTGTGGTGACCTTGGTGGAGTGATGGAGTGGTGACCTTGGTGGAGTGATGGTGTGGTGACCTTGGTGGAGTGATGGAGTGGTGACCTTGGTGGAGTGATGGTGTGGTGACCTTGGTGGTGTGATTGTGTGGTGACCTTGGTGGAGTGATGGTGTGGTGACCTTGGTGGTGTGATGGTGTGGTGACCTTGGTGGAGTGATGGAGTGGTGACCTTGGTGGAGTGATGGTGTGGTGACCTTGGTGGTGTGATGGTGTGGTGACCTTGGTGGAGTGATGGTGTGGTGACCTTGGTGGTGTGATGGTGTGGTGACCTTGGTGGAGTGATGGAGTGGTGACCTTGGTGGAGTGATGGTGTGGTGACCTTGGTGGTGTGGTGACCTTGGTGGTGTGGTGGCCTTGGTGGTGTGATGGTGTAGTGACCTTGGTGGAGTGATGGTGTATTGACCTTGGTGGTGTGATGAACTAGTGACCTTGGTGGAGTGATGGTATGGTGACCTTCGTAGAGTGATGGTGTAGTGACCTTGGTGGAGTGATGGTGTAGTGACCTTGGTGGTGTGATGAACTAGTGACCTTGGTGGTGTGATGAACTAGTGACCTTGGTGGAGTGATGGTATGGTGACCTTGGTGGAGTGATGGCAGGGTGACCACCGAGGCGGAGTGACCACCGAGGCAGGGTGACCACCGAGGCAGGGTGATCACCGAGGCAGGGTGACCACCGAGGCAGGGTGTTACGGCCCCCTACCTAACAATGGGAGTTAGGTAGTTACCTTACCGGCCGGCAGTCAAGGGGTTACGTCATCAGACCCGATGTTTGACTGCTGAGCCGGCTAGACCGACAGTGACTACCAGACTCTCCCATATACAACACTGAAGAGTTCACCAGCTCCTTTGATATACCTGGGAGTGTTCAACAGACAGACCTGGAGAGTGACTCTTCGTGCTGGTGACGGCCTTAGACTATCTACTGGCTTATTCACCGTACCGACGGTGTTCCTGAGACTATGTACCTGAAAATAGACTATTGTACCTGAAATTATGTACCTTGTGTCTTGTGTGACACTGTTAAGATGTGGTGTCTTGTGTGACACTGTTAAGATGTGGTGTCTTGTGTGACACTGTTAAGATGTGGTGTCTTGTGTGACACTGTTAAGATGTAGTGTCTTGTGTGACACTGTTAAGATGTAGTGTCTTGTGTGACACTGTTAAGATGTGGTGTCAGGTATTTAGTGGTGTAGTCAGAGTTTGTGACGGTGGCACGCCACAGGTTGAGTCGTGTATTTGGGGTGTGTCATAACACTGTGCAAAGGCTTTATTAGAGAATGAGTTCATGATACAGAGGGCGTGCCATGTGGCACAGAGAAGGTGTGGTGTGACACAGTGAAGGTGTCTTTATGGTACAGGAACGGGTGTCGTGGAACCCCGTAGGTGTGCCATAAGACAGAGATAAGGGTGTCTGAAGACACGGTGGAGAAGGCGTATCATGACAAGGGGTGTCATGTGTGACACGATGATGGCAGCCACTTGACACTGCACTAAGTATATGATTTTACTTGTGACTTTTATTACATTGTACTGTGATTTTTGTGTATACAGAAAATATTATGTTTTTACAACAAATTATTAGATTATGTTTTTATTCAGATTATATGTTTTTATATTAATTATAATATAATAAATATTGAAAATCTGATATTTTAGTATCCCTTCGAGTGACCTCGAAGGTCACTCCAAGGCGGAGTGACCTTCGAGGCAGGGTGACCACAGAGGCAGGGTGACCACCGAGGCAGGGTGACCACCGAGGCAGGGTGGCCACCGAGGCAGGGTGACCACCGAGGCAGGGTGACCACCGAGGCAGCGTGGCCCAAAAGGAAGATCAAAAGTTTCTCTTTTTAAGTTTAGTAATATATACAGGAGAAGGGGTTACTAGCCCCTCGCTCCCGGCATTTTAGTTGCCTCTTACAACACGCATGGCTTACGGAGGAAGAATTCTGTTCCACTTCCCCATGGAGATAAGAGGAAATAAGAACAAGAACTAGTAAGGAAGTAGAAGAAACTCCAGAGGGGTGTGCATATATATGCTTGTACATGAATGTGTAGTGTGACCTAAGTGTAAGTAGAAGTAACAAGACATACCACCTGAAATCTTACATGTTTATGAGACAGAAAAAAGACACCAGCAATCCTACCATCATGTAAAACAATTACAGGCTTTCGTTTTACACTCACTTGGCAGGACGGTAGTACCTCCCTGGGCGGTTGCTGTCTACCAACCAACTACCACAGGATGGTAGTACCTCCCTGGGTGGTTGCTGTCTACCAACCTACTACCACAGGATGGTAGTACCTCCCTGGGTGGTTGCTGTCTACCAACCTACTACCACAGGATGGTAGTACCTCCCTGGGTGGTTGTTGTCTACCAACCTACTACCACAGGATGGTAGTACCTCCCTGGGCGGTTGCTGTCTACCAACCAACTACCACAGGATGGTAGTACCTCCCTGGGTGGTTGCTGTCTACCAACCAACTACCACAGGATGGTAGTACCTCCCTGGGTGGTTGCTGTCTACCAACCTACTACCACAGGACGGTAGTACCTCCCTGGGTGGTTGCTGTCTACCAACCTACTACCACAGGATGGTAGTACCTCCCTGGGTGGTTGCTGTCTACCAACCTACTACCACAGGATGGTAGTACCTCCCTGGGTGGTTGCTGTCTACCAACCTACTACCAAAGGATGGTAGTACCTCCCTGGGTGGTTACTGTCTACCAGCCTACTACCACAGGATGGTAGTACCTCCCTGGGTGGTTGCTGTCTACCAACCTACTACCACAGGATGGTAGTACCTCCCTGGGTGGTTACTGTCTACCAGCCTACTACCACAGGATGGTAGTACCTCCTGGGTGGTTGCTGTCTACCAACCTACTACCACAGGATGGTAGTACCCCCCTGGGTGGTTGCTGTCTACCAACCTACTACCACAGGATGGTAGTACCTCCCTGGGTGGTTGCTGTCTACCAGCCTACTACCACAGGATGGTAGTACCTCTCTGGGTGGTTACTGTCTACCAACCTACTACCACAGGATGGTAGTACCTCCCTGGGTGGTTACTGTCTACCAACCTACTACCACAGGATGGTAGTACCTCCCTGGGTGGTTGTTGTCTACCAGCCTACTACCACAGGATGGTAGTACCTCCCTGGGTGGTTGCTGAGTACCAACCTACTACCACAGGATGGTAGTACCTCCCTGGGTGGTTGTTGTCTACCAACCTACTACCACAGGATGGTAGTACCTCCCTGGGTGGTTGCTGTCTACCAATCTACTACCACAGGATGGTAGTACCTCCCTGGGCGGTTGCTGTCTACCAACCTACTACCACAGGATGGTAGTACCTCCCTGGGTGGTTGTTGTCTACCAACCTACTACCACAGGATGGTAGTACCTCCCTGGGTGGTTGTTGTCTACCAGCCTACTACCACAGGATGGTAGTACCTCCCTGGGTGGTTGCTGAGTACCAACCTACTACCACAGGATGGTAGTACCTCCCTGGGTGGTTGTTGTCTACCAACCTACTACCACAGGATGGTAGTACCTCCCTGGGTGGTTGTTGTCTACCAGCCTACTACCACAGGATGGTAGTACCTCTCTGGGTGGTTACTGTCTACCAACCTACTACCACAGGATGGTAGTACCTCCCTGGGTGGTTACTGTCTACCAACCTACTACCACAGGATGGTAGTACCTCCCTGGGTGGTTACTGTCTACCAGCCTACTACCACAGGATGGTAGTACCTCCCTGGGTGGTTGTTGTCTACCAACCTACTACCACAGGATGGTAGTACCTCCCTGGGCGGTTGCTGTCTACCAACCTACTACCACAGGATGGTAGTACCTCCCTGGGTGGTTACTGTCTACCAACCTACTACCACAGGATGGTAGTACCTCCCTGGGTGGTTGCTGAGTACCAACCTACTACCACAGGATGGTAGTACCTCCCTGGGTGGTTGCTGAGTACCAACCTACTACCACAGGATGGTAGTACCTCCCTGGGTGGTTGCTGAGTACCAACCTACTACCACAGGATGGTAGTACCTCCCTGGGTGGTTACTGAGTACCAACCTACTACCACAGGATGGTAGTACCTCCCTGGGTGGTTACTGTCTACCAGCCTACTAGCACAGGATGGTAGTACCTCCCTGGGTGGTTACTGTCTACCAGCCTACTACCACAGGATGGTAGTACCTCCCTGGGTGGTTGTTGTCTACCAGCCTACTACCACAGGATGGTAGTACCAACCTACTACCACAGGATGGTAGTACCTCTCTACTACCACAGGATGGTAGTACCAACCTACTACCACAGGATGGTAGTACCAACCTACTACCACAGGATGGTAGTACCAACCTACTACCACAGGATGGTAGTACCAACCTACTACCACAGGATGGTAGTACCAACCTACTACCACAGGATGGTAGTACCAACCTACCACCACAGGATGGTAGTACCAACCTACTACCACAGGATGGTAGTACCAACCTACTACCACAGGATGGTAGTACCAACCTACTGGGCCACACATCACCTGCTAGATTGGGAGATAATGAAGTGTGATTCGAGGAAGAGGAGGAGGGAAAGATAACTCCACTTCCTAGGATCAAGAGCTCGTATCAGTGTCTAGTTGATACTAAATATGATAATTGTGCTAATTATAGTAATTATAATCAGTATGATAATTATAGTAATTATGATATTTTTTTTCAGGTGAGATGATGGTTAACCCAGGAGCCAGGTGGGTTAATTATGGGGGTTAATTACTGTGGGTTAATTGTGGTGTGTTAATTATGGTGGGTTAATTACTGTTGGTTAATTATGGTGGTTAATTGTGGCGGGTTAATTATGGTGGGTTAATTATTGCTTGTGGGTTAGTTATATCGGGTTAATTACTGTGGGTTAATTATGACTTGTTAATTATTGTGGGGTAATTATTGTTGTGTGGGCAATTAAGTTGGATTATTATTATTATAGAAGGAAGTTATAAAGTATATAGAAATAAGGGTAATGTATATAGAAGGGTAATTTATATAACAGGAAGGGATAATGTATATAGAGGGAAGGGTAATATATATAGAAGGAATAACTGAAATATATATAATAAGAGGAAGAGAGAGAGGAGAGGTAATGGAAGGAAATGGGAGATAGTGTAGAAGGATGGAAGGTAATGGCATGTAATGGATGGTAGAGAATAATGGAGGTTTATTAAGGCAGGTGATAAGGGGGTTTTAAGGGACAGTAATTGTAGCTAAGGGGGGTAATGGATGTGAAGTCAAGTGATGTCCAACTAGGAGGGTCCCATGTTAAGGAAGTCAAGTGATGTCCAGCAAGGAGGCTCCCATGTTAAGGAAGTCAAGTGATGTCCAGCTAGGAGGGTCCCATGTTAAGGAAGTCAAGTGATGTCCAGCTAGGAGGCTCCCATGTTAAGGAAGTCAAGTGATGTCCAGCTAGGAGGCTTCCATGTTAAGGAAGTCAAGTGATGTCCAGCTAGGAGGCTCCCATGTTAAGGAAGTCAAGTGATGTCCAGCTAGGAGGCTCCCATGTTAAGGAAGTCAAGTGATGTCCAGCTAGGAGGCTCCCATGTTAAGGAAGTCAAGTGATGTCCAGCTAGGAGGGTCCCATGTTAAGGAAGTCAAGTGATGTCCAGCTATACAACCATACACACTACCTCAACCAACATACAACCATACACACTACCTCAACCATCAACCATACACACTACCTCAACCAACATACAACCATACACACTACCTCAACCAATAACCATACACACTACCTCAACCAACATACAACCATACACACTACCTCAACCAATAACCATACACACTACCTCAACCAACATACAACCATACACACTACCTCAACCATCAACCATACACACTACCTCAACCAACATACAACCATACACACTACCTCAACTATCAACCATACACACTACCTCAACCAACATACAACCATACACACTACCTCAACCAATAACCATACACACTACCTCAACCAACATACAACCATACACACTACCTCAACCAATAACCATACACACTACCTCAACCAACATACAACCATACACACTACCTCAACCAATAACCATACACACTACCTCAACCAACATACAACCATACACACTACCTCAACCAACATACAACCATACACACTACCTCAACCAACAACCATACACACTACCTCAACCAACATACAACCATACACACTACCTCAACCAACGTACAACCATACACACTACCTCAACCAACATACAACCATACACACTACCTCAACCAACATACAACCATACACACTACCTCAACCAACATACAACCATACACACTACCTCAACCAACATACAACCATACACACTACTTCAACCAACAACCATACACACTACCTCAACCAACATACAACCATACACACTACCTCAACCAACATACAACCATACACACTACCTCACCCAACAACCATACACACTACCTCAACCAACATACAACCATACACACTACTTCAACCAACAACCATACACACTACCTCAACCAACATACAACCATACACACTACCTCAACCAACATACAACCATACACACTACCTCAACCAACATACAACCATACACACTACCTCAACCAACAACCATACACACTACCTCAACCAACATACAACCATACACACTACTTCAACCAACAACCATACACACTACCTCAACCAACATACAACCATACACACTACTTCAACCAACAACCATACACACTACCTCAACCAACATACAACCATACACACTACCTCAACCAACATACAACCATACACACTACCTCAACCAACATACAACCATACACACTACCTCAATCAATATACAACCATACACACTACCTCAACCAACATACAACCATACACACTACCTCAACCAACATACAACCGTACACACTACCTCAACCAACATACAACCATACACACTACCTCAACCAACATTCAACCATACACACTACCTCAACCAACATTCAACCATACACCATCTATGGTTCCACTCTTATCTACCCAACTTTTCCCACCCACAGATGGCTCCAACTTCACCCTATATTTACAACCCTTGGCTTGTAAATAAAGCAGGAACTCTAACTTAAACCTGGTAAAAACCCCGTGTTGAGAGAGGGAGATATTGAGAGAGAGGGAGAGAGAGAGAGAGAGGGAGAGAGAGAGAGAGAGAGACAGAGAGAGAGAGGGAGTAATTAAAGTTCATTTTTATTTTTATTTTTCGTGGTGATATAATTAATTATGTGAACGAAAAATTCTTATATATTTTATTTTGTAATTTTGTGGAAATTTGTGTTCGTTTAAAATTCACTTGATGCTGAAAATTAAATTCCCCCACTGCTGACTTTCTCTCTCCCACTGCTGACTTTCTCCCACTGCTGACTTTCTCCCACTGCTGACTTTCTCTCACTGCTGACTTTCTCTCTCCCACTGCTGACTTTCTCTCACTGCTGACTTTCTCTCTCCCACTGCTGACTTTCTCCCTCCCACTGCTGACTTTCTCTCTCCCACTGCTGACTTTCTCTCTCCCACTGCTGACTTTCTCCCACTGCTGACTTTCTCTCACTGCTGACTTTCTCTCTCCCACTGCTGACTTTCTCCCACTGCTGACTTTCTCCCGCTGCTGACTTTCTCCCTCCCACTGCTGACTTTCTCCCACTGCTGACTTTCTCCCGCTGCTGACTTTCTCCCTCCCACTGCTGACTCTCTCCCACTGCTGACTTTATCCCACTGCTGACTTTCTCCCACTGCTGACTTTCTCCCACTGTTGACTTTCTCTTACTGCTGACTTTCTCCCGCTGCTGACTTTCTCCCGCTGCTGACTTTCTCCCACTGCTGACTTTCTCTTACTTCTGACTTTCTCCCTCCCACTGCTGACTTTCCCTCCCACTGCTGACTTTCTCTCTCCCACTGCTGACTTTCTCCCACTGCTGACTCTCTCTCCCATTGCTGACTTTCTCCCACTGCTGACTTTCTCTCCCACTGCTGACTTTCTCCCACTGCTGACTTTCTCTCCCACTGCTGACTTTCTCTCTCCCACTGCTGACTTTCTCTCTCCCACTGCTGACTTTCTCTCCCACTGCTGACTTTCTCTCTCCCACTGCTGACTTTCTCTCCCACTGCTGACTTTCTCTCTCCCACTGCTGACTTTCGCTCTCCCACTGCTGACTTTCTCTCCCACTGCTGACTTTCTCTCTCCCACTGCTGACTTTCTCTCCCACTGCTGACTTTCTCTCTCCCACTGCTGACTTTCCTAAGGAGTTGCTTGACATGTTGACGGTCTTGCCAGGTCATGAACCATGCTGGGGGGGCGCTGACCCCCGGAACACCCTCCAGATTGGTTAGTAGTGAGAAGTTGCTTGACAAGTTAATTGCATTAACAGGCTAGTGGATCAACATGATGACTCACTGGTGTATGTGACGTTGTACAGGGCTGAGTATACGGAGAAATGTGTGTTTCTTAGTCTGTATGAGTAGAGTGGTGTATTATACACACACAACGAAGAGGCAGGGCCAGGAGCTATGAATCGACCCCTGAAACTACATATAGATGAGTATACACATACATACAGTGAAGAGGCAGGGCCAGGAGCTATACACACAGTGAAGAGGCAGGGCCAGGAGCTATACACACAGTGAAGAGGCAGGGCCAGGAGCTATAAACACAGTGAAGAGGCAGGGCCAGGAGCTATACACACAGTGAAGAGGCAGGGCCAGGAGCTATACACACAGTGAAGAGGCAGGGCCAGGAGCTATACACACAGTGAAGAGGCAGGGCCAGGAGCTATACACACAGTGAAGAGGCAGGGCCAGGAGGTATACACACAGTGAAGAGGCAGGGCCAGGAGCTATACACACAGTGGTGGTTCAAGAATAAACAAAGATTTTCCTATCATGATTTAGAGGCTAAAAACTGTTACCTACCTTGTCTTATTTATAATTGTCTCTATCTCACTCTGTCTCTGTCTCTGTCTCTCTCTCTCTCTCTCTCGTCTCTTCTCTGTCTCCCCTCGTGTCTGTCTCTTCTTTCTCTCTGTCTCTCTCTCATTCTTGTCTCTTCTCTCTTGTCTCTGTCTCTCACTCTCTATGTCTCTGTCTCTCACTCTCTATGTCTCTGTCTCTCCTCTCTTGTCTCTGTCTCTGTTCTCACTCTCTCTCCTCTCTTGTCTCTGTCTCTCTGCTCTCACTCTTTTGTCTCTGTCTCTTTCTGTCTCTCTCTTGTCTCTGTGCTCACTCTCTGTCTCTGCCTGTCTCTCTCTGCCTCCTCTCTATGTCTCTGTCTTTTGTCTTCTCTTGTCTCTCACCTTGTCTCTTCACTCTCTGCTCTGTCTTCAATCTGTCTCTGCTCTCTGTGCCCAAATTGGCTCTTCCAAGTCATCTTCTTTGTCTTCCCATCACCCCTCCAAGTTCTCCCATCATAATTTCTCTTTTCTCTCTCTCTCTCTCTCTCTCTCTCTCTCTCTCTCTCTCTCTCTCTCTCTCTCTCTCTCTGTCTCTCTCTCTGTCTGCCTCTCTCTCCTTCCAAAAGTTTTTGCAAGGTTACCTGGAGTTTACCTGGAGAGAATTTCAGGGGTCAACGCCCCCGCGGCCCGGTCTGTGACCAGGCCTCATGTTGGACCAGAGCCTGATCAACCAGGCTGTTACTGCTGGCCGCACGCAGTCCAACGTACGAACCACAGCCCGGCTGGTCAGGTACCGACTTTAGGTTCCTGTCCAGTGCCTGCTTGAAGACAACCAGGGGCTTGTTGGTAATCCCCCTGATGTATGCTGGGAGGCAGTTGAACAATCTTGGGCCCCTGACACTTATTGTGTTGTCCCTCAACGTGCTAGTGGCACCCCTGCTCTTCATTGGGGGGATGTTACATCGCCTGCAGAGTCTTTTGCTTTCGTAGGGAGTGATTTTTGTGTGCAAGTTTGGTACTAATCCCTCGAGAATTTTCCAAGTGTATATAATAATGTATCTCTCCCGCCTGCGTTCTAGAGAGTACAGGTTTAGGAACTTCAAGCGTTCCCAGTAGTTGAGGTGGTTTATCGCAGTTATGCGTGCCGTGAAGGTTCTCTGCACATTTTCAAGGTCAGCAATTTCACCTGCCTTGAAAGGTGCAGTTAGTGTGCAGCAATATTCTAGCCTAGATAGAACAAGCGATCTGTAAAGTGTCAACATGGGCTTGGCATCCCTGGTTTTGAAGGTTCTCATTATCCATCCTGTCATTTTTCTAGCAGATGCAATTGCTACATTGTTATGGTCCTTGAAGGTGAGATCCTCTGACATGATCACTCCCAGGTCTTTGACATTAGTTTTACGCTCTATTGTGTGGTTGGAATTTGTTTTATACTCCGATGAGATTTTAATTTCTTCACTTTTTACGTATCTGAGTAATTGAAATTTCTCATCATTGAACTTCATATTGTTTTCTGCAGCCCATTTAAAGATTTGGTTTATGTCTGCTTGGAGTCTTGCAGTGTCTTCAATGGTGGACACTGTCATACAGATTCGGGTGTCATCTGCAAAGGAAGACACGGCACTGTGGCTTATATCCCTGTCTATGTCCGATATGAGGATGAGGAACAGGATGGGAGCAAGTACTGTGCCTTGTGGAACAGAGCTTTTCACAGTAGCTGCCTCAGACTTTACTCTGTTGACTACTACTCTTTGTGTTCTACATGTTAGGAAATTATAGATCCATCTACCAACTTTTCCTGTTATTCCTTTATCACGCATTTTGTGTGCTATCACACCATGGTCACACTTGTCAAAGGCTTTTGCAAAGTCTGTGTATATAACATCTGCATTCTGTTTGTCTTCTAGAGCATCCAGGACCTTGTCGTAGTGGTCCAGTAGTTGGGACAGACAGGAACGACCTGCTCTAAACCCATGCTGTCCTGGGTTGTACAATTGATGGGTATCAAGATGAGTGGCGACCTTGCTTCTTAGAACCCTTTCAAAGATTTTTATGATATGGGACGTTAGCGCTATTGGTCTGTAGTTCTTTGCCATTGCTTTACTGCCCCCTTTGTGGAGTGGGGCTATGTCTGTTGTTTTTAGTAAGGTTAGGTTAAGGTTCCTACCTTTATTTAAAAGCCAAGAGCTGTTAGCACGTCAGCTCATTTGAAAGCCTTTTTATTGTTATGAGACGCACAAATAGCGAACAGGGTGAAGTTGGAGCCATCTGTGGGCCAGCGATTTCATTCGACCATCTGACTATTTCGTTGATGTCATTATGCAATACAAACATGTTTCGAGCCATTGTAGAAGGCAATGCTCTCAGTAGAAAGGATTTTCTTGACAAGGATACAACCAGAGTGCTGTTGCTATTCGCTGCCCATCTTGTGGTATAGAAGCTGTCTTGTCGCTGACCACGAAGTGGAGCCAGAATGTCAGAGCACAGTCGTCTGTACATGCATGAGATTCTGGGATGAGTGGAGTCTTGTTGACTCTGTCCCATTGAGAACTACTCTTAGAGTAGTTCTTAGAGTAGTACTCTTAGAGTAGTACTCTTAGAGTAGTTCTTAGAGTAGTACTCTTAGAGTAGTTCTTAGAGTAGTACTCTTAGAGTAGTACTCTTAGAGTAGTTCTTAGAGTAGTACTCTTAGAGTAGTTCTTAGAGTAGTACTCTTAGAGTAGTACTCTTAGAGTAGTTCTTAGAGTAGTACTCTTAGAGTAGTTCTTAGAGTAGTACTCTTAGAGTAGTTCTTAGAGTAGTACTCTTAGAGTAGTTCTTAGAGTAGTACTCTTAGAGTAGTTCTTAGAGTAGTACTCTTAGAGTAGTTCTTAGAGTAGTACTCTTAGAGTAGTTCTTAGAGTAGTACTCTTAGAGTAGTTCTTAGAGTAGTTCTTAGAGTAGTACTCTTAGAGTAGTTCTTAGAGTAGTGCTCTTAGAGTAGTTCTTAGAGTAGTACTCTTAGAGTAGTTCTTAGAGTAGTACTCTTAGAGTAGTTCTTAGAGTAGTACTCTTAGAGCAGTTCTTAGAGTAGTACTCTTAGAGTAGTTCTTAGAGTAGTACTCTTAGAGTAGTTCTTAGAGTAGTACTCTTAGAGTAGTTCTTAGAGTAGTACTCTTAGAGTAGTTCTTAGAGTAGTACTCTTAGAGTAGTTCTTAGAGTAGTACTCTTAGAGTAGTTCTTAGAGTAGTGCTCTTAGAGTAGTTCTTAGAGTAGTACTCTTAGAGTAGTTCTTAGAGTAGTACTCTTAGAGTAGTTCTTAGAGTAGTTCTTAGAGTAGTTCTTAGAGTAGTACTCTTAGAGTAGTTCTTAGAGTAGTGCTCTTAGAGTAGTTCTTAGAGTAGTACTCTTAGAGTAGTTCTTAGAGTAGTACTCTTAGAGTAGTTCTTAGAGTAGTACTCTTAGAGTAGTTCATAGAGTAGTACTCTTAGAGTAGTACTCTTAGAGTAGTACTCTTAGAGTATTTCTAAATGAGACAACTTATATAGACCATAGCTGACATCATTGGCACTACTATATAGAAAGCCCGTTGTTATGTAGGCATATTAGGTCAATTTTCTCCCAGGATGCGACCCACACCAGTCCATTAACACCCAGGTACCTATTTTACTGTTAGGTGAGCAGGGACAACAGGTGTCTTAAGGAAACACGTTCTGATGTTTTCACCCGTACCGGGGATCGAACCATGGACTTCAGTGTGTGAGATGAGTGCGCTACCAACCCAGCTACGAGACACCTAGCCGGCGACTCCTAGTGCCAAGAGTCCCTAGTGCCAAGAGTCCCTGGTGCCATAGTCAGTGGAAAGCACCAGCAATGTCTAGTGCCACTACACAGCTGATATAGGATGCCACCAATGTCCAGTGCCACTACACAGCTGATTTAGGATTTCACCAGTGTCCAGTGCCACTACACAGCTGATCTTGGATTCCACCAGTGTCCAGTGCCACTACACAGCTGATATAGGATGCCACCAGTGTCCAGTGCCACTACACAGCTGATATAGGATGCCAGCAATGTCCAGTGCCACTACACAGCTGATTTAGGATTTCACCAGTGTCCAGTGCCACTACACAGCTGATCTTGGATTCCACCAGTGTCCAGTGCCACTACACAGCTGATATAGGATGCCACCAGTGTCCAGTGCCACTACACAGCTGATATAGGATGCCACCAATGTCCAGTGCCACTACACAGCTGATTTAGGATTTCACCAGTGTCCAGTGCCACTACACAGCTGATCTTGGATTCCACCAGTGTCCAGTGCCACTTAGTGGAGATGTTTAACAACAGATCAGCAGCAGAGTGACCTTTTCTGAAGCCATATTGACGGTCACAAAGAAGTGAGTGGTAGTCGAAAAACTCTGTCAACTGCCCTGAGATTATTGTCTCAAGTATCTCACCAGTGATTGACAGGAGTGACACTGGTGTGTAGTTGAGTGACAGGAGTGACACTGGTCTGTAGTTGAGTGACAGGAGTGACACTGGTCTGTAGTTGAGTGACAGGAGTGACACTGGTGTGTAGTTGAGTGACAGGAGTGACACTGGTCTGTAGTTGAGTGACAGGAGTGACACTGGTCTGTAGTTGAGTGACAGGAGTGACACTGGTGTGTAGTTGATTATTTCCCCTCTGCTCTTGTTTGTGAACGGGAACTGCATTTGCCTCTTTTCACAGAGGCCATTCACACTGTGCTAGGTAGTGCTGATAGATGCTAGTTAGGCAGTGCTGATAGATGCTAGTTAGAGGTGCTGATAGCTGGTCTGCACATCTACTCAGCAATCTTGGGGGTGAACTTATCTGTGCCAACAGCCTTGTCTTGGAGCAGTGCCTTAGTGTCACCACTGACAGCTCTGACACAGTTCCACTCTGCCGCAGTTTCCTGTTGACGAATCCTGACTGTAGAATGGTCCCACCTGCCGGTTTAGAGGTGGTCCCAACCTGCCGGTTTAGAGGTGGTCCCAACCTGCCGGTTTAGAGGTGGTCCCAACCTGCCGGTTTAGAGGTGGTCCCAACCTGCCGGTTTAGAGGTGGTCCCAACCTGCCGGTTTAGAGGTGGTCCCAACCTGCCGGTTTAGAGGTGGTCCCAACCTGCCGGTTTAGAGGTGGTCCCAACCTGCCGGTTTAGAGGTGGTCCCAACCTGCCGGTTTAGAGGTGGTCCCAACCTGCCGGTTTAGAGGTGGTCCCAGCCTGCCGGTTTAGAGGTGGTCCCAACCTGCCGGTTTAGAGGTGGTCCCAACCTGCCGGTTTAGAGGTGGTCCCAGCCTGCCGGTTTAGAGGTGGTCCCAACCTGCCGGTTTAGAGGTGGTCCCAACCTGCCGGTTTAGAGGTGGTCCCAACCTGCCGGTTTAGAGGTGGTCCCAACCTGCCGGTTTAGAGGTGGTTCCAACCTGCCGGTTTAGAGGTGGTTCCAACCTGCCGGTTTAGAGGTGGTCCCAACCTGCCGGTTTAGAGGTGGTTCCAACCTGCCGGTTTAGAGGTGGTCCACCTGCCGGTTTAGAGGTGGTCCCAACCTGCCGGTTTAGAGGTGGTTCCAACCTGCCGGTTTAGAGGTGGTCCCAACCTGCCGGTTTAGAGGTGGTCCCAACCTGCCGGTTTAGAGGTGGTCCCAACCTGCCGGTTTAGAGGTGGTCCCAACCTGCCGGTTTAGAGGTGGTCCCAACCTGCCGGTTTAGAGGTGGTCCCACCCTGCCGGTTTAGAGGTGGTTCCAACCTGCCGGTTTAGAGGTGGTTCCAACCTGCCGGTTTAGAGGTGGTCCCAACCTGCCGGTTTAGAGGTGGTTCCTAGCCTGCCGGTTTAGAGGTGGCCCCCAAAGCCTGCCGGTTTAGAGGTGGTCCAGCCTGCCGGTTTAGAGGTGGTTCAACCTGCCGGTTTAGAGGTGGTCCAACCTGCCGGTTTAGAGGTGGTCCCAGCCTGCCGGTTTAGAGGTGGTTCCAACCTGCCGGTTTAGAGGTGGTCCCAACCTGCCGGTTTAGAGGGGGTTTCTACCTGCCGGTTTAGAGGTGGTTCCAACCTGCCGGTTTAGAGGTGGTCCCAACCTGCCGGTTTAGAGGTGGTCAACCTGCCGGTTTAGAGGTGGTCCCAACCTGCCGGTTTAGAGGTGGTCCAACCTGCCGGTTTAGAGGTGGCCCCAAAGCCTGCCGGTTTAGAGGTGGTTCCAACCTGCCGGTTTAGAGGTGGTCCCAACCTGCCGGTTTAGAGGTGGTCCCAGACCTGCCGGTTTAGAGGTGGTTCCAACCTGCCGGTTTAGAGGTGGTCCCAACCTGCCGGTTTAGAGGTGGTCCCAACCTGCCGGTTTAGAGGTGGTCCCAACCTGCCGGTTTAGAGGTGGTCCCAACCTGCCGGTTTAGAGGTGGTCCAACCTGCCGGTTTAGAGGTGGTTCCAACCTGCCGGTTTAGAGGTGGTCCCAACCTGCCGGTTTAGAGGTGGTCCCAGCCTGCCGGTTTAGAGGTGGTTCCAACCTGCCGGTTTAGAGGTGGTCCCAACCTGCCGGTTTAGAGGTGGTCCCAGCCTCCCGGTTTAGAGGTGGTCCCAGCCTTCCGGTTTAGAGGTGGTCCCAACCTGCCGGTTTAGAGGTGGTTCCAACCTCCCGGTTTAGAGGTGGTCCCAGCCTTCCGGTTTAGAGGTGGTCCCAGCCTGCCGGTTTAGAGGTGGTTCCAACCTGCCGGTTTAGAGGTGGTCCCAACCTGCCGGTTTAGAGGTGGTCCCAACCTGCCGGTTTAGAGGTGGACTAAACTTGTCGGCCTCTGAACAAGGACCACCGGGTTTTGGAGACCACTGTACAATGATGCCAGCTTTCTATTTGTGTCAGCCCTTTTGTTGGTCTCTCTCTCTCTCTCTCTCTCTCTCTCTCTCTCTCTCTCTCTCTCTCTCTCTCTCTCTCACTATACTGTTTTGCCTTGTATGCTTTCATTGTGACTTATTCCATCTCCCTCGTTCTCTTGTGTTCGTCCCAGTACCATCAATTACTCATCATCAATCATCATTATCATCATCAATAATGATTGTCATCATCTTCATTACTCATCGCCACTCATGTCGTTACTCATCATTATCACCTTCACTAATCATCTCATTATTCATCATATCTCATCATTACGTCGTCATTATTATCATCACTCGTCATCATTATTCACTCATACCCTTCATAATCATCATAAAATCATTCATCTTCGTCATTATCATCACTTGCCTTCCCACTCATCATTCTCTCTCTCCATTTTCTCTATTTCCTTCTTTTTCCTGTTTCCTTTTTCTCCTGCTCCTGCTGCTGCTCCTGCTGCTGCTGCTCCTCCTGCTGCTCCTCCTGCTGCTGCTCCTCCTGCTGCTGCTCCTCCTGCTGCTCCTCCTGCTGCTGCTCCTCCTGCTGCTGCTCCTCCTGCTGCTCCTCCTGCTGCTGCTCCTCCTGCTGCTCCTCCTGCTGCTGCTCCTCCTGCTGCTCCTGCTGCTGCTCCTCCTGCTGCTCCTCCTCGTCATCATCGTCACAAACACACACACTCATTACCATCCCCACCTCATTACCCCCTCCGATGGCCTCTTCATTATAACCCTGTTACCCTCTCTCTCTCTCTCTCTCTCTCTCTCTCTCTCTCTCTCTCTCTCTCTCTCTCTCTCTCTCTCTCTCTCTCTCTCTATGTTCCAGACCATGGAGCTGAACTCTTCTCCAGGCCGAGGGACTGACCACCTCAAAATTACGTCTTCAAGGGAGATGGACTGATGACATCGTCTTTACCTCCTCACTGCTTCCACTGCCTTTATGTTTATTCTCCTGAAGAAGTGCCACTGTGGAGGCGACACTGTGCCACTAGACACTCAAGTGTGCCACTGTTGAGGCGAGACTGTGCCACTAGACACTCAAGTGTGCCACTGTTGAGGCGACACTGTGCCACTAGACACTCAAGTGTGCCACTTGTGTGTCCTCATTGTCAGTCTTTGACGCGCGTTCTGACAGTCTGTGTTGCAGGAGGTTCACTGCTGTCAGTGTTGTCACTGCTGTCAGTGTTGTGTCACTGCTGTCAGTGCTCTGTCTCTGCTGTCAGTGTTCTATCACTGCTCAGTGTTGTCACTGCTATCAGTGTTGTCACTGCTGTCAGTGTTGTCACTGCTATCAGTGTTGTCACTGCTGTCAGTGTTGTCACTGCTGTCAGTGTTGTCACTGCTGTCAGTGTTCTATCAGTGTTGTCACTGCTATCAGTGTTGTCACTGCTGTCAGTGTTGTCACTGCTATCAGTGTTGTCACTGCTGTCAGTGTTGTCACTGCTGTCAGTGTTGTCACTGCTGTCAGTGTTGTCACTGCTGTCAGTGTTGTCACTGCTGTCAGTGTTCTATCAGTGTTGTCACTGCTCTAAAACATACCATCTTTACATTGCTTCACCAGTTGTTAATTGCATCAGTTTTCCCACAGTTGAGGTCAAGGTATTCCTTGTTTACTTCGAGCACAGGACACAGCTATCTCCCAACTTTGTAAATACGTATCGTATTTTCTATATTGTCCACTTATCCTCCACGATACCCGTTTGTTGTGCTTTCTTGAATAAGGTCGCCAAGGATTTGCTAAGCACCTCCTTACGCACCTCTAAAACCCTCGGGATCAACATTGCAAGCTCCTGATTATGTGTTGATCGCAACACGAAAGGCCTAGTGCTATCATTCAACTCTCCTTTGCGATTTTTGCTTATATATGTGACTACAAAAAAGGCACAATACCTTGACTGGAACAAATATCCCGCACAGGTCTGAGCGAAACGTCGTTGTAAGATGCTCTCTTGCGAAGGTTATTTGTTATATATGACGACGTTTCGGTCCGAATTAAACCACTGACAAGTTGTTCGGTTTGTCAGGGAAACATGTGACTGGTAGCCGCGGTCTACATAACTGGTCTACATCCTGATCTACCATAACTGGTCTACATCCTGGTCTCTATAATGTTTGTGTCCCCTCGTGTAGAAACTGAGAGGAAATAAGTGTTAAAGACATTACACATATCCTTGTCACTACTGGTAAACTGACCTGGGTTACTCACATGTAGGTGGGTGTACCTATCTTCTAATTTAGTAATGTCTTCTGCACTTTCTTATGTCTCTTTCTAGCCTTTTATGGTAAATATGTTGGTCAATAGGTGACTCTTTGTCTCCGTCTCTCTGTCTCCGTCTCTGTCTCTATGTCTCCGTCTCTCTCTCTCTCTCTCTCTCTCTCTCTCTCTCTCTCTCTCTCTCTCTCTCTCTCTCTATCTATCTATCTATCTATCTATTTTTTTTCTCATTCACCATCATCTCTTGTCAGTTCACCCGGGGATAATTTATTCACCTAATCCTTCAGGCCTACAAAATCTGCCTCAAGAATGCCCGGGACCTTCATCTTTCTTTTTAAAGTGTCCTCGTGAAAGGGGTGGAAGGGTAAGCCAGCGGAAGGCTTCGGTCAGATGACCAACAGCTCCAGAGGCGGGTCATCATGTGTCTAAGACCGTTAGTAAGTTTGTTCAGGTACAAATACACATGTAGTTACATAAATTATCATACATAGTAACATATGTGTAGATTATCCACCAGCATAACCCGAAACAAAGTGACTTATTTCCATTGGGAGTTCTTGATTTCCATTGAGGGTTCTTTATTTCCATTAGGGGTCCTTGATTTTCAGAGGGGTTATTTATTTCCATTAGGGGCCTTGATTTCTACTAGAGATCCTTGATTTTCATCGGAGGGGGAGGACTTCTATTAGGGGTTCTTGATTTCCATTAGGCGTTCTTTATTTCCATTGGGGGTCCTTGATTTCCATTGGAGTCCTTGACATTGTTCTATAAAGCAGTCCTGGGTCACTTCTAGAAAGTCGCTATCATCTATATATTTCCTCTAAAACTGTTGCAATCAATTTGGCCGAAGTTAAGAATCTCTCACAAGAACTACATTTCCTTATCTAAAAACCTCAGTAGTTTGAGAAGCCCGTAGTTCACACCTAAGACCAGCTTTTGAAAGGCCTCGATACGGCGTATGCTGTCAGCGGCCCTATAAACCCCCAACAACAACAACAACCAGCTTTTGAAAGGCCTCGATACGGCGTATTCTGCCAGCGGCCCTATAAACCCCAACAACAACAACAACCTGCTTTTGAAAGGCCTCGATTCGGCGTATGTTGTCAGCGGCCCTATAAACCCCCAACAACAACAACAACCAGCTTTTGAAAGGCCTCGATACGGCGTATTCTGTCAGCGGCCCTATAAACCCCCAACAACAACAACAACCAGCTTTTGAAAGGCCTCGATACGGCGTATTCTGTCAGCGGCCCTATAAACCAGAACAACAACAACAACCAGCTTTTGAAAGGCCTCGATACGGCGTATGCTGTCAGCGGCCCTATAAACCCCAACAACAACAACAACCAGCTTTTGAAAGGCCTCGATACGGCGTATGTTGTCAGCGGCACTATAAACCCCAACAACAACAACAACCAGCTGCAGCCCAAAGAGATTCCATGTATGTGTACATGTCCCTCCTGCATTTATATCATCTCCGATGCAACAGTTGAAAGTGTCCGGGACATATATCGCTACTCCACCACCCTTCCTGTTGACTCTGTCAGTGTGAAATAATTTATAGCCTTGTTTAATTTATTCCGTCGTATGTGGCACTCAGCATTCATGTCTCTCTCTTTTTCAGATTGAAGCAGGTTTCAGTAACGTCTGTATTTCCTGCAGTTGCATTTAGCATTGTCTAGTGTGTGTGTTTATTGCACTCTGGCAGTCTGTGCTGTATAACGTAAGGGAGTTATAGATCCTCGTTCTCTCTATCTCCTCTCTCCACTCTTTCTCGACACTTTATTTTAATATTAATTCCTTTGTTTACGACATTAAGTGCTTCATGAGGTACCATGCAGTGAGGTCACAGCAGAGTTATCTTGACTGGTGAGACGTTTCGCCCATACAGAGGCAGCAGGTGTAGTGAAATAAAGATGATATAATCAGTCCATTAACCTTGGAGGAAAAAGTATTTGAGGTGGTCAGTCTCTCAGCCGCCTGACAATGTCATCTGAAGTTGGTGGTGATGGTGGTAAAAGGGGGTTTAAATCCTGTCTACTACACTATTACCATCAAGGCAAGTATACTTGTGATCTATATACTCTTATTTTCATTGCAGAAGCCCGTATATTTGCCTCACTCTTGTATATACAGTGAGAAATGCATAGCACTCGGTGTATATATGGTGTATATTCTAGCAGTGTAGCGCAACTCAGGGAAGAGCTCCCTCGAGTGAGCTGGCCAAAGCTCTCTCACTCCTGGAGGTAATTTAAGTTTAAGCCGAGGAATGGGAGAGTAGGTTCCATTCTCTGGATCAGGAGCTAAGAGGCAGTGATGAGAGGATCTTGAAGGCCAGTGTTGCCTCCTTGACCAGACTCACTCTTAAAATGTTTTGTTATTGCCTCTTGTTGGCCAGCAACACTTACCAAGTTTTAGGAATTACACAACACAGCACAACACAGCACAACACAACACAATACAACACAGCACACCACAACACAATACACAACACAACACAGCACAACACAATACAACACAGCACACCACAACACAACACACTTCTGCAGTGGTTAGTTTTGTGACACAGATGGTGTATTCTTTGCTGCAGATGGATCATTCTTTGCCACAGATGGCTCAGTCTTTGCCACACGTGGCATCATCTTCGCCACAGATGGTGTTTGCCAGGGGATGGCATCAGATGGTGCATTATCCGGGGCAGGTGGACAGCAAGGCTGCGGGAGAGAAGGAAGAGGAGGAAGAGGAAGAGGAAGAGGAGGAGGAAGAGGAAGAGGAAGAAGAGGAGGAGGAAGAGGAGGAGGAGAAGGTAAACCCCTGGATGTAGTCAATAGCTGTCAGCTACAATGCAATACTTTATTGATTATCTCTCAGGTGTGAGACCAGGTGCTCTCTCTCTCTCTCTCTCTCTCTCTCTTCTCTTTCATACACAAACATTTCACCCTTATCTGCAACATCACTACAACTGTTAATCAACCACCACCATCACCACAACCACAACCACTACCACCATCATCACAACCACCACCACTACCACCATCACCACAACCACAACCACTACCACCATCATCACAACCACCACCACTACCACCATCACCACTACCACCATCACCACAACCACCACAACTACCACCATCACCACAACCACCACCACTACCACCATCACCACAACCACTACCACCGTCACCACAACCACCACCACTACCACCATCACCACAACCACCACCACTACCACCATCACCACTACCACCATCACCACAACCACCATCACCACAACCACCACCACTACCACCGTCACCACAACCACCACCACTACCACCATCACCACAACCACCACCACTACCACCATCACCACAACCACCACCACTACCACCATCACCACAACCACCACCACTACCACCATCACCACAACCACCACCACTACCACCATCACCACAACCACCACCACTACCACCATCACCACCACCACTACCACCATCACCACAACCACCACCACTACCACCATCACCACAACCATCACCACAACCACCATCACCACAACCACCACCACTACCACCATCACCACAACCACCACCACTACCACCATCACCACAACCACCAATTGAAGACAAAACTGGTTAACTTTAACTATACAGATGCTCAATTTAGGAGTTAGCGGCAGTTCGCACTGGCCAATTGGGTCGTTTGCTGGGTTCCCCTAGCCAGGGTACTGGGTCCTCCTAGCCAGGGTACTGGGTCCCCCTAACCAGGGTACTGGGTCCCCCTAACCAGGGTACTGGGTTCCCCTAGCCAGGGTACTGGGTCCCCCTAACCAGGGTACTGGGTCCCCCTAACCAGGGTGCTGGTCCTCCTAGCCAGGGTACTGGGTCCTCCTAGCCAGGGTACTGGTCCTCCTAGCCAGGGTACTGGGTCCTCCTAGATAGGGGACTGGGTCCCCCTAGCCAGAGTACTGGTCCTCCTAGCCAGGGTGCTGGTCCTCCTAGCCAGGGTACTGGGTCCTCCTAACCAGGGTATTGGGTCCCCCTAGCCAGGGTACTGGGTCCCCCTAACCAGGGTACTGGGTCCCCCTAGCCAGGGTACTGGGTCCCCCTAACCAGGGTGCTGGTCCTCCTAGCCAGGGTACTGGGTCCTCCTAACAAGGGAACTGGGTCCCCCTAGCCAGGGTACTGGGTCCCCCTAACCAGGGTACTGGGTCCTCCTAGCCAGGGTGCTGGTCCTCCTAGCCAGGGTACTGGGTCCCCCTAACCAGGGTACTGGGTCCTCCTAGCCAGGGTGCTGGTCCTCCTAGCCAGGGTACTGGGTCCCCCTAACCAGGGTACTGGGTCTTCACAGCCAGGGTGCTGGTACTCCTAGCCGGGGTACTGGGTCCTCCTAGCCAGGGTACTGGGTCCCCCTAACCAGGGTACTGGGTCCTCCTAGCCAGGGTGCTGGGTCCTTCTAGCCAGGGTGCTGGGTCCTCCTAGCCAGGGTACTGGGTCCCCCTAGCCAGGGTACTGGGTCCCCCTAGCCAGGGTACTGGGTCCCCCTAGCCAGGGTACTGGGTCCCCCTAGCCAGGGTACTGGGTCCCCCTAACCAGGGTACTGGGTCCTCCTAGCCAGGGTGCTGGTCCTCCTAGCCAGGGTACTGGGTCCCCCTAACCAGGGTACTGGGTCTTCATAGCCAGGGTGCTGGTACTCCTAGCCGGGGTACTGGGTCCTCCTAGCCAGGGTACTGGGTCCCGCTAACCAGGGTACTGGGTCCTCCTAGCCAGGGTGCTGGGTCCTCCTAGCCAGGGTGATGGGTCCTTCTAGCCAGGGTACTGGGTCCTCCTAGCCAGGGTACTGGGTCCCCCTAGCCAGGGTACTGGGTCCCCCTAGCCAGGGTACTGGGTCCCCTAGCCAGGGTACTGGGTCCCCCTAGCCAGGGTACTGGGTCCCCCTAACCAGGGTACTGGGTCCTCCTAGCCAGGGTGCTGGTCCTCTTAGCCAGGGTACTGGGTCCTCCTATCCAGGGTGTTAGAATTTGATCCCTCCCAGCACCCTGGCTAGTGTATATGCTCTGAGAGTTGTATATCTCTGTGTATATACATCTACCTGGAGGGGTGTTCCGGGGGTCAACGCCCTCGTGGTGGATCAGGGTCTGATCAACCAGGCTGTCACTGCTGGCCGCATGTAGTTCAACGTACGAACCATAGCCCAACTGGTCAGGTACTGACTTTATGTGTCTGTCCAGCTCCCTCTTGAAGACAGCCAGGGGTCTAGAAGACAGCCAGGGTCTTGAAGACAGTCAGGAGTCTTGAAGACAGCCAAGGGTCTTGAAGACAGCCAGGGGTCTTGAAGACAACTAGGGGTCTATTGGTAATCCCCCTTATGTATACTGGGAGGCAGCTGAACAGTCTTGGGCCCCTGACACTTATTGTGTTGTCTCAGTGTACTCGTGGCACCCCTGCTTTCCATTGGAGGTATGTTGCATCGCCTGCCCAGTCTTTTCCTTTCGTACTGAGTGATTTCCGGGTGCAGATTTGGGACCAATCCCTCTAGGATTTGTCCAAGTGTAAGTTGTGATGTATCTTTCTCGCCTGCGTTCCAAGGAGTACAAGACAAGGGACTTCATATATATATATATATATATATATATATATATATATATATATATATATATATATATATTTACATGTTTGTTTTGGGTACATTTGTATAATTTTTTAGTATGAGTTTGTTAGTTTGTGGGAACATGATCAGTAAAGGTACATTTTTTGAAGTGAGGCCACGAATTACCTTGACTTCATGTTCAGTAATTACATTACACTAATAAAACGTGTGTGTGTGTGTGTACTCACCTATTTGTGGTTGCGGGGGTCGAGTCACAGCTCCTGGCCCTCTTCCTAGATCATACAGTTCCACAGTCTTCACATTATGTCCTTGCATTGATAAAGTCACTGGTGGGCGAAACGTCTACAATAAAGCTACTCAGATGTTGCACATGTGTCTTAATTCACCATCTTATTGGTATTGTGTACCCTTCATGTATAACTTGTGGGACTTTGGGAATCTTGTGGGACCTCTGAAAATCTAGTGGGACCTCTGGGAATCATGTGGGACCTCTGGAAATCATGTGGGACCTCTGGGAATCTAGTGGGATCTCTGGCAATCAAGTGAGACCTCTGGGAATCTTGTGGGACCTCTGGAAATATTATGGGATGTCTGGGAATCAAGTGAGACTTCTGCGAATCTTGTGGGACCTCTGCGAATCTTGTGGGACCTCTGGGAATCAAGTGAGACCTCTGGGAATCTTGTGGGACCTCTGGGAATCTTATGGGACGTCTGGGAATCAAGTGAGACCTCTGGGAATCTTGTGGGACCTCTGGGAATCTTGTGGGACCCCTGGAAATCTAGTGGGACCTCTGGGAATCTTGTGGGACGTCTGGGAATCAAGTGAGACCTCTGGGAATCTAGTGGGACCTCTGGGAATCTTGTGGGACGTCTGGGAATCTTGTGGGACCTCTGAGAATGTTGTGGGACCTCAGGGAATCTTGTGGGACCTCTGGGAATCTTGTGGTACGCTCTTCACAAACTTGTGTGTTAGCGTCTCTCCCTCTCTTCCTCCTTCGTTATGTGATTGTGGGGTAACTTTGGTTCTGTTATGGCTTCATCCTCACTTTTATCACTTTCTTCTGCACATTGCCTTTTGTTATGTTTCTCTTGTGACTTCTGATGTTATATCGTTATCAAAGTGTCTTGTCAGCTTATTTTCTTGTCCTTGCATATTGGTTCCTGGTTCTCTTTGCATGTTGGTTCCTGGTTCTCCTTGCATATTGGTTCCTGGTTCTCCTTGCATGTTGGTTCCTGGTTCTCCTTGCATGTTGGTTTCTGGTTCTCCTTGCATGTTGGTTCCTGGTTCTCCTTGCATGTTGGTTCCTGGTTCTCCTTGCATGTTGGTTTCTGGTTCTCCTTGCATGTTGGTTTCTGGTTCTCCTTGCATGTTGGTTTCTGGTTCTCCTTGCATGTTGGTTCCTGGTTCTCCTTGCATGTTGGTTCCTGGTTCTCCTTGCATGTTGGTTCCTGGTTCTCCTTGCATGTTGGTTCCTGGTTCTCCTTGCATGTTGGTTTCTGGTTCTCCTTGCATGTTGGTTTCTGGTTCTCCTTGCATGTTGGTTTCTGGTTCTCCTTGCATGTTGGTTTCTGGTTCTCCTTGCATGTTGGTTCCTGGTTCTCCTTGCATGTTGGTTACTGGTTCTCCTTGCATGTTGGTTCCTGGTTCTCCTTGCATGTTGGTTCCTGGTTCTCCTTGCATGTTGGTTCCTGGTTCTCCTTGCATGTTGGTTCCTGGTTCTCCTTGCATGTTGGTTTCTGGTTCTCCTTGCATGTTGGTTTCTGGTTCTCCTTGCATGTTGGTTCCTGGTTCTCCTTGCATGTTGGTTACTGGTTCTCCTTGCATGTTGGTTCCTGGTTCTCCTTGCATGTTAGTTCCTGGTTATCCTTGCATGTTGGTTCCTGGTTCTCCTTGCATGTTGGTTCCTGGTTCTCCTTGCATGTTGGTTTCTGGTTCTCCTTGCATGTTGGTTTCTGGTTCTCCTTGCATGTTGGTTCCTGGTTCTCCTTGCATGTTGGTTCCTGGTTCTCCTTGCATGTTGGTTTCTGGTTCTCCTTGCATGTTGGTTTCTGGTTCTCCTTGCATGTTGGTTCCTGGTTCTCCTTGCATGTTGGTTACTGGTTCTCCTTGCATGTTGGTTCCTGGTTCTCCTTGCATGTTGGTTTCTGGTTCTCCTTGCATGTTGGTTTCTGGTTCTCCTTGCATGTTGGTTCCTGGTTCTCCTTGCATGTTGGTTACTGGTTCTCCTTGCATGTTGGTTCCTGGTTCTCCTTGCATGTTGGTTCCTGGTTCTCCTTGCTTGTTGGTTCCTGGTTCTCCTTGCATGTTGGTTTCTGGTTCTCCTTGCATGTTGGTTTCTGGTTCTCCTTGCATGTTGGTTCCTGGTTCTCCTTGCATGTTGGTTACTGGTTCTCCTTGCATGTTGGTTCCTGGTTCTCCTTGCATGTTGGTTCCTGGTTCTCCTTGCATGTTGGTTTCTGGTTCTCCTTGCATGTTGGTTTCTGGTTCTCCTTGCATGTTGGTTCCTGGTTCTCCTTGCTTGTTGGTTCCTGGTTCCCCTGCTTGCCTCTCTCTGAGAGAGAGAATGGTGATTTTGATTCAAGACATTGGATCAGTTCTTTGTTGCCTTAGAACATACTTGCCAGTTTCCCAGGCGCTGGTGGACCCCTGCAGGTTTACCGCCTCCCCACAACCTCTCAGAGAACGTTTCGTTATCGCTAAATCTCCACACCTCACTTGAGTGGAGGGAGAAGTTGACTTCTCCCACAACACACTCAAGGTTGACCAGAGAGAGAGAGAGAGAGAGAGAGAGAGAGAGAGAGAGAGAGAGAGAGAGAGAGAGAGAGAAGAGAGAGAGAGGGTGTTGAACCAGTGATAGTGTCAAGTACATTGGTGTCACATGTCAATCACACCAGCGATATTACCCTCTTATATCACCTGTCCTGCTACACTCTAATGACTGTCTAATACTGTCTGACATAAGGTAGGTTACTGGTGCTGTACTGGAGTCTGGTAGTGACTGATACTGTCTGTTATAAGGTTGGTTACTGGTACTA
The DNA here is from genome assembly GCA_009830355.1 of Cherax destructor. Taxonomy (NCBI): domain Eukaryota; kingdom Metazoa; phylum Arthropoda; class Malacostraca; order Decapoda; family Parastacidae; genus Cherax; species Cherax destructor. Next base: position 61,717 of record WNWK01005108.1, on the reverse strand, counting down.
TACTGGAGTCTGGTAGTGACTGATACTGTCTGTTATAAGGTTGGTTACTGGTGCTATACTGGAGTCTGGTAGTGACTGATACTGTCTGATATAAGGTAGGTTACTGGTGCTGTACTGGAGTCTGGTAGTGACTGATACAGTCTGATATAAGGTAGGTTACTGGTGCTGTACTGGAGTCTGGTAATGACTGATACTATCTGATATAAGGTAGGTTACTGGTGCTGTACTGGAGTCTGGTAGTGACTGATACTGTCTGATATAAGGTAGGTTACTGGTGCTGTACTGGAGTCTGGTAGTGACTGATACTGTCTGATATAAGGTAGGTTACTGGTGCTGTACTGGAGTCTGGTAGTGACTGATACTGTCTGATATAAGGTAGGTTACTGGTGCTATACTGGAGTCTGGTAGTGACTGATACTGTCTGATATAAGGTAGGTTACTGGTGCTGTACTGGAGTCTGGTAGTGACTGATACTGTCTGATATAAGGTAGGTTACTGGTACTGTACTGGAGTCTGGTAGTGACTGATACTGTCTGACATAAGGTAGGTTACTGGTGCTGTACTGGAGTCTGGTAGTGACTGATACAGTCTGATATAAGGTAGGTTACTGGTGCTGTACTGGAGTCTGGTAGTGACTGATACTGTCTGATATAAGGTAGGTTACTGGTGCTGTACTGGAGTCTGGTAGTGACTGATACTGTCTGATATAAGGTAGGATACTGGTGCTGTACTGGAGTCTGGTAGTGACTGATACTGTCTGATATAAGGAAGGTTACTGGTGCTGTACTGGAGTCTGGTAGTGACTGATACAGTCTGTTATAAGGTAGGCTACTGGTGCTATACTGGAGTCTGGTAGTGACTGATACTGTCTGTTATAAGGTTGGTTACTGGTGCTATACTGGAGTCTGGTAGTGACTGATACTGTCTGTTATAAGGTTGGTTACTGGTGCTATACTGGAGTCTGGTAGTGACTGATACTGTCTGATATAAGGTAGGTTACTGGTGCTGTACTGGAGTCTGGTAGTGACTGATACAGTCTGATATAAGGTAGGTTACTGGTGCTGTACTGGAGTCTGGTAGTGACTGATACAGTCTGATATAAGGTAGGTTACTGGTGCTGTACTGGAGTCTGGTAGTGACTGATACAGTCTGATATAAGGTTGGTTACTGGTGCTGTACTGAGTCTGGTAGTGACTGATACAGTCTGATATAAGGTTGGTTACTGGTGCTGTACTGGAGTCTGGTAGTGACTGATACAGTCTGATATAAGGTTGGTTACTGGTGCTGTACTGGAGTCTGGTAGTGACTGATACAGTCTGATATAAGGTTGGTTACTGGTGCTGTACTGGAGTCTGGTAGTGACTGATACAGTCTGATATAAGGTTGGTTACTGGTGCTGTACTGGAGTCTGGTAGTGACTGATACAGTCTGATATAAGGTTGGTTACTGGTGCTGTACTGGAGTCTGGTAGTGACTGATACAGTCTGATATAAGGTTGGTTACTGGTGCTGTACTGGAGTCTGGTAGTGACTGATACAGTCTGATATAAAGAAGGTTATTGGTGTTATGGTGGAGTGAGGTACTATCTATGTAGGTATATAATGAGGAGGTACTACCTATGTAGGTACCTAATGAGGTACTATCTATGTAGGTACCTAATGAGGAGTACTACCTATGTAGGTACGTAATGAGGTACTTCCTATGTAGGTACCTAATGAAGAGACACTACCTACATAGGTATGTGTGCAAGATACCTGGTACATTAAGGCTGGTTACATTGTCGGATTAGGTTAAAGGGTCTTGTGAGAGGTTGTGTGTGTGTGTGCGTGTGTGGTTGTGTGTGCGTGTGTGTGTGTGTGTGTGTGTGTTTGAGTGTGTGCGTGAGTGTGTATACTAAAGAAATACTTCCTAACATCACTGACTGTGGTTCATCTGTGTATTCAACAGAAGAGAGAAGGAGGAGGAGAGAAGAGGAGAAGGAGGAGAAGAGAGAAGGAGGAGAGATGGGTAGGTAAGCAGGAGAATCTGGGTAGGACTGAAAGTTGATATAAGGTGGTAGGTCGTCTGAGTCAGGTGACTAAGCATTGGTCTTAGTGGTGCGTCTGGATCTAGTAGTACTTAGAGTGTATAGGGCTGGGACGGTCTGACTGGTAGGCCAGGAACAAGTGTCTCTAGGGTGGTAGGGCCAGGGACAATGTCTCTAGGTGGTAGAAGCCAGGGACAAGTGTCTCTAGGAGCTGGTAGAGGCCGGACAAGGTCCTCTGGTAAGAGGTGAGTGTTCTAGGGCTGGCTAGAGGCCAGGAGCAGAGTGTCTTAGAGTGTAGGGCTAGGGACAAGTGTCTCTAGGCTGGTAGAGGCCAGGAACAAGGTCTCTAGGGTGGTAGAGGCCAGGAACAAGGTCTCTAAGTGGTAGAGGCCAGGGACAAGTGTCTCTAGGCTGGTAAGGAGCCAGGAGAAAACGTCTCTAGGGTGGTAGAGGCCAGGAACAGTGTCTCTAGGGTGGTGAGGCCAGGGACAAGTGTCTCTAGGGTGGTAGAGGCCAGAACAAGTGTCTCTAGGGTGGTAGAGGCCAGGGACAAGTGTCTCTAGGCTGGTAGAGGCCAGGACAAGTGTCTCTAGGGTGGAGAGCCAGACTGAAGTGTCTCTAGGTGGTAGAGGCCAGGACAAGTGTCTTAGGCTGGTAGAGGCCAGGACAAGTGTCTCAGGCTGTAGAGGCCAGAACAGTGTCTAGGGTGGTAGAGGCCAGGACAAGTGTCTCTAGGTGGTAGAGGCCAGGACAAGTGTCCAGGTGGTAGAGGCCAGGAACAAGTGTCTCAGGGTGGTAGAGGCCAGGAACAAGTGTTCTGGGGGTAGAGGCCAGGACAAGTGTCTCTGGTGGTAGAGGCCAGGGACAAGTGTCTCTAGGTGGTAGAGGCCAGGGACAAGTGTCTCTAGGGTGGTAGAGGCCAGGGACAAGTGTCTCTAGGGTGGTAGAGGCCAGGGACAAGTGTCTCTAGGGTGGTAGAGGCCAGGGACAAGTGTCTCTAGGTGGTAGAGGCCAGGGACAAGTGTCTCTAGGGTGGTAGAGGCCAGGGACAAGTGTCTCTAGGGTGGTAGAGGCCAGGGACAAGTGTCTCTAGGGTGGTAGAGGCCAGGGACAAGTGTCTCTAGGGTGGTAGAGGCCAGGGACAAGTGTCTCTAGGGTGGTAGAGGCCAGGGACAAGTGTCTCTAGGGTGGTAGAGGCCAGGGACAAGTGTCTCTAGGGTGGTAGAGGCCAGGGACAAGTGTCTCTAGGGTGGTAGAGGCCAGGACAAGTGTCTCTAGGGTGTAGGGCCAGGGACAAGTGTCTCTAGGGTGGTAGAGGCCAGGGACAAGTGTCTCTAGGGTGGTAGAGGCCAGGAACAAGTGTCTCTAGGGTGGTAGAGGCCAGGGACAAGTGTCTCTAGGGTGGTAGAGGCCAGGGACAAGTGTCTCTAGGGTGGTAGAGGCCAGGGACAAGTGTCTCTAGGGTGGTAGAGGCCAGGAACAAGTGTCTCTAGGGTGGTAGAGGCCAGGACAAGTGTCTCTAGGGTGGTAGAGGCCAGGGACAAGTGTCTCTAGGTGGTAGAGGCCAGGACAAGTGTCTCTAGGGTGGTAGAGGCCAGGGACAAGTGTCTCTAGGGTGGTAGAGGCCAGGGACAAGTGTCTCTAGGGTGGTAGAGGCCAGGGACAAGTGTCTCTAGGGTGGTAGAGGCCAGGGACAAGTGTCTCTAGGGTGGAAAGGCCAGAGCGGAACAAGTGTCTCTAGGTGGTAGAGGCCAGGAACAAGTGTCTCTAGGGTGGTAGAGGCCAGGGACAAGTGTCTCTAGGGTGGTAGAGGCCAGGGACAAGTGTCTCTAGGGTGGTAGAGCCAGAGACAAGTGTCTCTAGGGTGGTAGAGGCCAGGAACAAGTGTCTCTAGGGCTGGTAGAGGCCACAAGGAGACCAGCAAGTGTCTCTAGGGTGGTAGAGGCCAGGGACAAGTGTCTCTAGGTGGTAGAGGCCAGGACAAGTGTCTCTAGGGTGTGAGGCCAGGGACAAGTGTCTCTAGGTGGTAGAGGCCAGGACAAGTGTCTCTAAGGGGTACCAGACAAGTGTCTCTAGGGTAGAGCCAGGGACAAGTGTCTCTAGGGTGGTAGAGGCCAGGGACAAGTGTCTCTAGGTGGTAGAGGCCAGGGACAAGTGTCTCTAGGGTGGTAGAGGCCAGGGACAAGTGTCTCTAGGGTGGTAGAGGCCAGGGACAAGTGTCTCTAGGGTGGTAGAGGCCAGGGACAAGTGTCTCTAGGGTGGTAGAGGCCAGGACAAGTGTCTCTGGGTGGTAGAGGCCAGGAACAAGTGTCTCTAGGGTGGTAGAGGCCAGGACAAGTGTCTCTAGGGTGGTAGAGGCCAGGGACAAGTGTCTCTAGGGTGGTAGAGGCCAGGGACAAGTGTCTCTAGGGTGGTAGAGGCCAGGGACAAAGTGTCTCAAAGGGTGGTAGAGGCCAGGGACAAGTGTCTCTGGGTGGTAGAGGCCAGGGACAAGTGTCTCTAGGGTGGTAGAGGCCAGGACAAGTGTCTCTAGGGTGGTAGAGGCCAGGACAAGTGTCTCTAGGGTGGTAGAGGCCAGGACAAGTGTCTCTAGGGTGGTAGAGGCCAGGAACAAGTGTCTCTAGGGTGGTAGAGGCCAGGGACAAGTGTCTCTAGGGTGGTAGAGGCCAGGAACAAGTGTCTCTAGGGTGGTAGAGGCCAGGCACAAGTGTCTCTAGGGTGGTAGAGGCCAGACACAAGTGTCTCTAGGGTGGTAGAGGCCAGGGACAAGTGTCTCTAGGGTGGTAGAGGCCAGGGACAAGTGTCTCTAGGGTGGTAGAGGCCAGGGACAAGTGTCTCTAGGGTGGTAGAGGCCAGGGACAAGTGTCTCTAGGGTGGTAGAGGCCAGGGACAAGTGTCTCTAGGGTGGTAGAGGCCAGACACAAGTGTCTCTAAGGTGGTAGAGGCCAGGGACAAGTGTCTCTAGGGTGGTAGAGGCCAGGAACAAGTGTCTCTAGGGTGGTAGAGGCCAGGAACAAGTGTCTCTAGGGTGGTAGAGGCCAGACACAAGTGTCTCTAGGGTGGTAGAGGCCAGGGACAAGTGTCTCTAAGGTGGGAGAGGCCAGACACAAGTGTCTCTAGGGTGGTAGAGGCCAGGGACAAGTGTCTCTAGGGTGGTAGAGGCCAGGGACAAGTGTCTCTGAGGTGGGAGAGGCCAGACACAAGTGTCTCTAGGGTGGTAGAGGCCAGGAACAAGTGTCTCTAGGGTGGTAGAGGCCAGGGACAAGTGTCTCTAGGGTGGTAGAGGCCAGGGACAAGTGTCTCTAGGGTGGTAGAGGCCAGGAACAAGTGTCTCTAGGGTGGTAGAGGCCAGGAACAAGTGTCTCTAAGGTGGTAGAGGCCAGACACAAGTGTCTCTAGGGTGGTAGAGGCCAGACACAAGTGTCTCTAGGGTGGTAGAGGCCAGACACAAGTGTCTCTAGGGTGGTAGAGGCCAGGAACAAGTGTCTCTAGGGTGGTAGAGGCCAGACACAAGTGTCTCTAGGGTGGTAGAGGCCAGGGACAAGTGTCTCTAGGGTGGTAGAGGCCAGGAACAAGTGTCTCTAGGGTGGTAGAGGCCAGGAACAAGTGTCTCTAGGGTGGTAGAGGCCAGGGACAAGTGTCTCTAGGGTGGTAGAGGCCAGGGACAAGTGTCTCTAGGGTGGTAGAGGCGAGGGAGGGGTGTGGGAGTGATCTGAAGGGGTGTGGGAGTGGCTTGGAGGGGTGTGGGAGTGGCTTGGAGGGGTGTGGGAGTGGGTTGGAGGGGTGTGGGAGTGGCTTGGAGGGGTGTGGGAGTGGGTTGGAGGGGTGTGGGAGTGGGTTAGAGGGCTGTGGGTATTATTATTTTTATTATTATTGTTGTTGTGAAGCGATAAATTAGTGAGGGTGAAGGTCGTTGTGTTAGAAGAGGTAGTGTAAGCCCCTTGGATAATCCAGCCTTGGGTATCCCTGGGATAACCCAGCCTTGGGCATCCCTGGGATAACCCAGACTCGATCATTCCCTGGGATAACCCAGCCTTGGGCATCCCTGGGATAACCCAGACTCGATCATTCCCCGTGATAACCCAGCCTTGGGCATCCCTTCTGATAACCCAGACTCGATCATTCCCTGGGATAACCCAGCCTTGGGCATCCCTTCTGATAACCCAGACTCGATCATTCCCTGGGATAACATAGACCTGGGCATCCCTGGGATAACCCAGACTTGATCATTCACTGGGATAACCCAGACCTGGGCATGCCTTGTGATAACCCAGACCTGGGCATGCCTTGGGATAACCCAGACCTGGGCATCCCTTGGGATAACCCAGACCTGGGCATCCCTTGGGATAACCAAGACCTGGGCATCCCTTGGGATAACCCAGACCTGGGCATCCCTTTCCATTCTAAGTTAATCACATCCTTCATGACAAGTTTTACCCGGATAATTAATTGACTTTCTGGCCACAGATTGTATCCTTGGAGTTAATTATATGATATAATAACCTGGTGCTGGTATTAGCAGTGTTGGAGAGGGATACATATGTATGTTAGTGAGAGTTGGGTCGTAGTTGGTGGCCTCTGTTACTACTATAAGTAATGCTTGTATAGTCATTCTGTTGTAAGCTATCATGATGAGTGATAGCCACTGATACAACCACATCACACTTCTTCTGCTTGTAAAGTCATTCTATTGTAAGCTCTTAGGCCGAGTGCTTACGCCCTAGGGTCTGGTATATGAAAGCACCACGGTGCGAGTACCCGTCCAATATTATTTTTATTCGTTGACAATAATCCTGGACACTATACGTTAGATATAGTAGGGCCACAGTTGGTGGCCGCTGATACATTCCCATCACAGAAGTTCTGCTTGTAAAGACATCTTATTGTAAGCTCCGTGGATGAGAGGCTGCAGTGTTGGGACTGCTGTATGAGGGGATCACGGGTAGAGTCCCTATCCATTCTTTTATTCATTGAGAGTGGTTCATTGTGTGTAGATTTAGTGGGTGGGTGAGTGAGGCAGCGAGTGTTCCAGGCAACGTCACTCTCCTGTCCCCACTATGACTTACTCTCAACCTTCCTCACATATAAAGTAATTTGGACTGACCCGGCATGGGGCTGGTCCAAATTTATACCGAACATGAAGGCTCTGGAGGTTGTGTAAGAAGATGAACAAGAATATGAAGATAAAGGAGAGGAGGAGGAGGAGGAAGAGGAATAAGAAGAATGTAATTATGGTGTGTGTGTTAGTATGTTCTTCACTCTATCACTAAGCAAGTATTTCTTGTACATTATTCTACATCTTACAAACATTTTTTAAATTCTTGACCAAAACAAAGCTGACCATCCTTCCCGGCTCTTGTTGTTGTTGTTGTTGTTGATGAAAGACACAATAAAAGTCTGAGAATTAGACTTTATGAGGAAATTAAAGTTCCAGACGTGTTACCCAGAGAGGAAGTCTTGTGACGTCACTGGCTTGTGTCTTGTGAGGTCACTGGCTTGTCTTGTGAAGTCACTGGCTTGTGTCTTAGTGAGGTCACTGGCTTGTGTCTTAGTGAGGTCACTGGTTTGTGTCTTGAGAGATCACTGGCTTGTCTTGTGAGGTCACTGGCTTGTGTCTTGTGAGGTCACTGGCTTGTCTTGTGAGGTCACTGGTTTGTGTCTTGAGAGGTCACTGGCTTGTCTTGTGAGGTCACTGGCTTGTGTCTTGTGAGGTCACTGGCTTGTGTCTTGTGAGGTCACTGGCTTGTGTCTTGTGAGGTCACTGGCTTGTGTCTTGTGAGGTCACTGGCTTGTGTCTTGTGAGGTCACTGGCTTGTCTTGTGAGGTCACTGGTTTGTGTATTGAGAGGTCACTGGCTTGTCTTGTGAGGTCACTGGCTTGTGTCTTGTGAGGTCACTGGCTTGTGTCTTGTGAGGTCACTGGCTTGTGTCTTGTGAGGTCACTGGCTTGTGTCTTGTGAGGTCACTGGCTTGTGTCTTGTGAGGTCACTGGCTTGTGACCTCGTCTTATAGCGCAGCTGAGACTGTAAAGGTCGCCTCATTTAAGACGTCATTACTTAAGAAAGCTGATATTTTGTGTACCTTTGTGGGTTGAAAAATGGGTTTTGGAAACCCAACAACTTGAGGAACGGGTGACTGCTGTGTCATTTGGGAATGTTTATTGAGGAAGCCAGTGGCTTCTTCAGTCCATTGCGGAGAGAAAAGGTGGACGATGAGGAGGCGGAAATTGAGGTAGTCAGTCCCTCAATCTGGAGTCGATGTTAATTGATGGACTCAGAACACTGATTACTACGACTACTACTAATACTACTACTACCACTCAGTGGGACTGACAGACTATCCTCAGTAAGACCGAAAAAGACCACGTTTGGTGGGAATAAAAGGTCCCGACTCATAATCCTGCGAATTATAAAGAGAGGGTCACTTTAAAGGGCCCAATGGCCCTTTAATTTTGATGGGGATTTATTAATTAAGAGTTAATTAGAAGTAGGTAGGAGCTGTCTTAGGTACGTAAATGTAATTAGGGACCTGTGGTACTTAATTAGGGATCTACCGTACCTAATTACGGACCTGCGGTACCTAATTAGGAACAAAGGTACCTAATTAGTTACCTAATTAATTACCTAAGGTACCTAATTAGGGACCTACAGTACTTAGAGACCTACTGTAATTAATTAGGGATATACTTTATCTAATTAGAGACCTAATTAAATGCTACTGGTAACGAAATTCATAATAATTGATTTTAGCAGTGAAAGGTAATTAATTCTGCTAATTACATCTACCTTAATTATGAGTATCGACACCTGAGCAATTAGAGCCAACATAAATGTAATTCCTCTTATGTAAGTTACATTATTGACCACTAATAAAGTCACTTTTAGCCAGATTATTTTATTTCTCTAAAAATTTACAGGTGGTCAGTCCCTCAGTCTTGATGGTGGGTGGTCAGTCCCTCAGTCTTGATGGTGGGTGGTCAGTCCCTCAGTCTTGATGGTGGGTGGTCAGTCCCTCAGTCTTGATGGTGGGTGGTCAGTCCCTCAGTCTTGATGATGGGTGGTCAGTCCCTCAGTCTTGATGGTGGGTGGTCAGTCCCTCAGTCTTGATGGTGGGTGGTCAGTCCCTCAGTCTTGATGGTGGGTGGTCAGTCCCTCAGTCTTGATGGTGGGTGGTCAGTCCCTCAGTCTTGATG
>WNWK01005108.1:42500-47500 GCA_009830355.1 Cherax destructor | reverse complement strand
CCTTGTGTGTCATTTTATACCTTGGTATATCCCTTGTGTGTCATTGTATACCTTGGTATATTCCCTATATGTCTTGATACAGACTGTATACCTTGGTATAACCAGTATATCCTTACATAATACATTCTGGGATACCACTGAGCTGAACCAAGCACTTTGTTCCCTTTAGTGTGTTATCTTACCAGTGTTGTTGTACCAGTGTTGTTGTACCAGTGTTGTTGTACCAGTGTTGTTGTATCAGTGTTGTTGTACCAGTGTTGTTGTATCAGTGTTGGTGTACCAGTGTTGTTGTACCAGCGTTGTTGTACCAGTGTTGTTGTACCAGTGTTGGTGTAAAAGTGTTGGTGTACCAGTGTTGGTGTACCAGTGTTGTTGTACCAGTGTTGGTGTACCAGTGTTGTTGTATCAGTGTTGTTGTACCAGTGTTGTTGTATCAGTGTTGTTGTACCAGTGTTTTTGTACCAGTGTTGTATCAGTGTTGTACCAGTGTTGTTGTACCAGTGTTGTATCAGTGTTGTTGTACCAGTGTTGTACCAGTGTTTTTGTACCAGTGTTGTTGTATCAGTGTTGTTGTACCAGTGTTGTTGTACCAGTGTTGTTGTACCAGTGTTGTTGTATCAGTGTTGTTGTACCAGTGTTGTTGTACCAGAGGTTAAGGCTCGATCCTCCATCTTTTTTGTATTGTCTTGTTTAGATAACAGGACTTAGCTTATGACCAACCAGACTGTTGGTATCCTCCCTGGATGGCAGTGTGTGTTAGTTAGTTACCATTTTGTCCTAGGCACATGTCGATTTGACACTAGGCCTGTTGTATGTATGTGTGTGTGTGTAAGGAAACACTTCGAAATGTTTCCGCCCCGCCGGGAATAGAACCCGGCCCTCCGTGCGTGAAGCAAGAGCTTTACCACTAGGCCACCGGGGGGCTTGTGTGTGTGTGTGTGTGTATTCACCTATTTGTGGTTGCAGGGGTCGATTCACAGCTCCTGGCCCCCGCCTCTTCACTGGTCGCTACTAGGTCCACTCTCTCCCTGCTCCATGAGCTTTATCATACCTCTTCTTGAAGCAATGTATGGATCCTGCCTTTACTATATCACTCCAAATTGTTCCACTTCCTGAAGAAATACTTCCTAACATCTCCGTGACTCATCTGAGTCTTCAACTTCCAGTTGTGTGTGTGTGTGTGTGTGTGTGTGTTTGTCTTGATCCCGACGTCTGAAAAGGCTTATTCAGTATTACTGAATAAGTCTGGCAAATGTTGATTCTTGAAATTTGAGACGTATAAAGAAGGTTATACGTTATTAATGATGGATGGTATGTTAAGACTGAGTGAGTCTTTCTGTGAAGACTTGGTATGTTAAGACTGAGTGAGTCTTTCTGTGAAGACTTGGTATGTTAAGACTGAGTGAGTCTTTCTGTGAAGACTTGGTATGTTAAGACTGAGTGAGTCTTTCTGTGAAGACTTGGTATGTTAAGACTGAGTGAGTCTTTCTGTGAAGACTTGGTAAAGACTGGATGATTCTTTCTGTGAAGACTTGGTAAAGACTGAGTGAGTCTTTCTGTGAAGACTTGGTAAAGACTGGATGAGTCTTGCTGTGTGAAGACTTGGTAAAGACTGGATGAGTCTTTCTGTGAAGACTTGGTAAAGACTGGATGAGTCCTGCTGTGTGAAGACTTGGTAAAGACTGGATGAGTCTTTCTGTGAAGACTTGGTAAAGACTGGATGAGTCTTTCTGTGAAGACTTGGTAAAGACTGGATGAGTCTTTCTGTGAAGACTTGGTAAAGACTGGATGAGTCTTTCTGTGTGAAGACTTGGTAAAGACTGGATGAGTCCTGCTGTGTGAAGACTTGGTAAAGACTGGATGAGTCTTTCTGTGTGAAGACTTGGTAAAGACTGGATGAGTCTTTCTGTGTGAAGACTTGGTAAAGACTGGATGAGTCCTGCTGTGTGAAGACTTGGTAAAGACTGGATGAGTCCTGCTGTGTGAAGACTTGGTAAAGACTGGATGAGTCTTTCTGTGTGAAGACTTGGTAAAGACTGGATGAGTCTTGCTGTGTGAAGACTTGGTAAAGACTGGATGAGTCTTGCTGTGTGAAGACTTGGTAAAGACTGGATGAGTCTTGATGTGTGAAGACTTGGTAAAGACTGGATGAGTCTTGCTGTGTGAAGACTTGGTAAAGACTTGATGAGACTGGTAGAGTCTTGATATATGGAAGCTTTATAAAGACTGCAGTGAGTCTTGTGACATCTCAAAACCCCGGCGGCTAATGGCTTTCTCTGAGAAAAGATTTGCGCCAGAAGTTAGCTGAAGTAAGACTTTCCCGGAAGTAAGACTTTTCCGGAAGTAAGACTTTTCCGGAAGTAAGACGTTCCCGGAAGTAAGACTTTCCCGGAAGTAAGACTTTCCCGGAAGTAAGACTTTCCGGAAGTAAGTCTTTCCCGGAAGTAAGACTTTTCCGGTAAGACTTTTCGGGAAGTAAGACTTTTCCGGAAGTAAGACTTTTCCGGAAGTAAGACTTTCCCGGAAGTAAGACTTTCCCGGAAGTAAGACTCTCCCGGAAGTAAGACTTTCCCGGAAGGAAGACTTTCCCGGAAGTAAGACTTTCCCGGAAGTAAGACTCCGGAAGTAAGACTTTCCCGGAAGGAAGACTCCCGGAAGTAAGACTTTCCCGGAAGTAAGACTCCCTGAAGTACGACTCTCCCGGAAGTAAGACTCTCCCGGAAGTAAGACTTTCCCGGAAGTAAGACTTTCCCGGAAGTAAGACTCTCCCGGAAGTAAGACTCTCCCGGAAGTAAGACTCTACCGGAAGTAAGACTTTCCCGGAAGTAAGACTCTCCCGGAAGTAAGACTTTCCCGAAAGTAAGACTCCCGGAAGTAAGACTTTGCCGGAAGTAAGACTCCCGGAAGTAAGACTCTCGGAAGTAAGACTTTCCCGGAAGTAAGACTCCAGGAAATAAGACTTTTCCGGAAGTAAAACTTTCCCGGAAGTAAGACTCCCGGAAGTAAGACTTTCCAGGAAGTAAGACTCTCCCGGAAGTAAGACTTTCCCGGAAGTAAGACTCCCGGAAGTAAGACTCTCCTGGAAGTAAGACTCTCCCGGAAGTAAGACTTTCCCGAAGTAAGACTCCCGGAAGTAAGACTCTCCCGGAAGTAAGACTTTCCCGGAAGTAAGACTCTTCCGGAAGTAAGACTTTCCCGGAAGTAAGACTCCCGGAAGTAAGACTTCCGAAGTAAGACTCCCTGGAAGTAAGACTCCGGAAGTAAGACTTTCCGGAAGTAAGACTTCCCGGAAGTAAGACTCCGGAATAAGACTTCCGGAAGTAAGACTTTCCCGGAAGTAAGACTCTCCCGGAAGTAGACTTTCCGGAAGTAAGACTTCCCGGAAGTAAGACTTTCCCGGAAGTAAGACTCCCGGAAGTAAGACTCCCGGAAGTAAGACTCTCCGGGAGTAAGACTCTCCGGAGTAAGGCTTTCCAGTTGCTCCCGTAGTAAGACTTTCCCTGGAGTAAGACTTTTCGAAGTAAACTCCGGAAGTGACGTGCCTCCGGAGTAAGACTTCCTGGAGGAGACTCCCGGATGACTCCGAAAATGCTCCTGGTGCTGCTACCTGGTGCTCCGGGTGACTTTGGTGCTGCTGCCTGGAGTAGCTACGTGGTGCTCTGCCTGGAATGCTGACTCTCCCGTAGCTTCTGGTGCTCCTGAGTAGCTTTCGCTGGGTAGGCTGTTCTGAGATGTAGACTCTGCTGGGTTCTAGCTGGTCGCTGCAAGTGCTGCTACTCAAGTGCTGCGGTGTGCTACGCTACGCATCTCGCCCCTACTGGGCACTGCACGCTCCTGCACGACACTACCGCTGACTGCTTACTCAACCAGTTAACTCTGCTAACTTTGCTGCACTGCAAGGTTGCACTCTAAATGGCATGCCTGCTTAGACTTGGCAACACTTCCTGCAACTGTCTTGACGATTGAGCCCACAGCACGCCTCTCCTACCTGTCTACTCACCTGTCTACCTCCACTAGTACTCACTCTACCTCTGTCTACCTCCATAGTCTACACTCTACCTGCTGTCTACCCACTAGTACTACACTACCTGCACCACTAACTCTACCTCTGTCTACCCACTAGTACTACACTACCTCTGTCTACCTCCACTAGTACTACACTACCTTGTCCCCCACTAGTACCACTACTGTCTACCTCCACTAGTACTACACACTGCACTCACTAGCTACACTACCTCACACTAGTACTACACTACCTCTGTCTACCTCCACTAGTACTACACTCACCTCTGTCTACCTCCACTAGTACTACACTACCTCTGTCTACCTCCACTAGTACTACACTCTACCTCTGTCTACCTCCACTAGTACTACACTCTACCTCTGTCTACCTCCACTAGTACTACACTCTACCTCTGTCTACCTCCACTAGTACTACACTCTACCTCTGTCTACCTCCACTAGTACTACACTACCTCTGTCTACCTCCACTAGTACTACACTACCTCTGTCTACCTCCACTAGTACTACACTACCTCTGTCTACCTCCACTAGTACTACACTACCTCTGTCTACCTCCACTAGTACTACACTACCTCTGTCTACCTCCACTAGTACTACACTACCTCTGTCTACCTCCACTAGTACTACACTACCTCTGTCTACCTCCACTAGTACTACACTACCTCTGTCTACCTCCACTAGTACTACACTACCTCTGTCTACCTCCACTAGTACTACACTACCTCTGTCTACCTCCACTAGTACTACACTACCTCTGTCTACCTTCACTGGTACTACACTACCTCTGTCTACCTCCACTAGTACTACACTACCTGTGTCTACCTTCACTGGTACTACACTCTATCTCTGTCTACCTCCACTAGTACTACACTCTACCTCTGTCTACCTCCACTAGTACTACACTACTTCTGTCTACCTTCACTGGTACTACACTCTACCTGTGTCTACCTTCACTAGTACTACACTACCTCTGTCTA
>WNWK01005108.1:27500-37500 GCA_009830355.1 Cherax destructor | reverse complement strand
CAGTGTATATACACTCAGTAATATTCTTCTCTCAGTGTATATACACTCAGTAATACACATCTCAGTGTATATACACTCAGTAATACACATCTCAGTGTATATACACTCAGTAAGACACATCTCTCAGTGTATATACACTCAGTAATACACATCTATCAGTGTATATACACTCAGTAATACACATCTCTCAGTGTATATACACTCAGTAATACACATCTATCAGTGTATATACATTCAGTAATACACATCTCAGTGTATATACACTCAGTAATACACATCTATCAGTGTATATACACTCAGTAATACACATCTCAGTGTATATACACTCAGTAATACACATCTATCAGTGTATATACACTCAGTAATACACATCTCAGTGTATATACACTCAGTAATACACATCAGTCAGTGTATATACACTCAGTAATATATATCTCAGTGTATAAACACTCAGTAATACACATCTATCAGTGTATATACACTCAGTAATACACATCTCTCAGTGTGTATACACAGATATACACATCTCACTGTATATACACTCAGGAATTCACATATGGATGTATATACCTCGCCATAGGGTGAGTATTATTATTATTATTATTATTATTATTATTATTATTATTATTATTATTATTATTATTATTATATGATAGATGGAAAGTCGTAGTGAGCCGTGATTGGTTGGCTTATTAAGAGCCGTGAGCCAATAGGAAGTGTCAACATGGATGGTGGGGTGACTGCTTCATGTTGACATGATGAGTCACATGATGAGTCACACATAGTGACTGTCACATAACTCTTGAATCTATGTAACTCTTAGGTTAGGAGACTCTTAGTTTTCCTATCTAGTTGCTATACCTGCCCCTACCTGCTACCCCTGACACACCTACCCCTACCTGCTACCCCCCCTTCACCCATTTCCCTAGGAGATAGCTGGTACAGTGGATCCTGTCTTGGTTCGATCCCCGGCAAGGGTGGAATCATTGGGCGTGTTTCCTTACACCTAGTAGTAAGTAGGTACCTGGGTGTTAGTTTCCTTACATTTGCTGTCCCCGTTCACCTAGCAGTAAGTAGGTACCAGGGTGTTATTTACCTTACATCTGCTGTCCCAGTTCACCTAGCAGTAAGCAGGTACCTGGGTGTTAGTGGACTGGTGTGGGTGGCATCCTGGGGGACCAGATTGAAGAACAACAATGGAAATAAGACAGACAGTCCTCGATGACGCACTGACTTTCTTGGGTTATCCTGGGTGGCTAACTCTCCGGGGTTAAAAATCCCTACAAAATCTTATCTGTAGGCTACGGAAGGTTCCTTACGGGTACTTCTGGTCACAGCTCCTGGTATGGGGTAAATACCTACGTTACCAGTACGAGTATTTGTCAGAGTGGCTATCGCTGCGCTGCTACTGCTGTACTGCTGCTGCTACGCTACTGCTGCTACTGCTACTGCTGCTACCGCTGCTGCTGCTCGCTACGCTGCCACTGCTGCTGCACTGCTAGCTACTGCTGCTCGCTGCCTGCTGCTACGCTACCGCTGCACTGCTGCTGCACTGCACGCTGCCTACCGCTGCCGCTGCACACGCTGCACGCTACTGCTGCCGCTGCCGCTACTGCTCACTGCTGCTACTGCCACCGCTGCTGCTACGCTGCTGCACGCGCGCACGCTACGCGCTGCTGCGCTGCCAGCTACGCTGCGCGCCACGCCGCTACCTGCAGCTGCGCTGCCGCTGCCACGCTGCTACTCGCTGCAGCTGCCGTGCACTGCGCTGCTACGCTCCCGCTCCCACGCTGCTGCACGCTGCCTGCACTGCGCTGCTGCTACTGCGCTGCTGGTGCTGGTGCGCCGCTGCTGGGGCTGCTACTGGTGCTGCTACTGCTACTGCTGCTGGTGCTGCTGCTCACTGGTGCTGGGGCTGCTGCTATTGCTGCTGCCGCTGGTGCTGCTACTGGTGCTACTGCTGGTGCTGGTGCCGCTGCTGGGGCTGCTACTGGTGCTGCTGCTGGTGGTGCTGCTGCTGGTGCTGCTACTGGTGCTGCTGCTGGTGCTGCTACTGGTGCTGCTACTGGTGCTGCTGCTGGTGCTGTTGCTGCTGGTGCTGGTGCTGCTACTGGTGGTGCTACTGGTGGTGCTACTGTTATTTGTGGTGTTAGTGGTGGTGGTAGCTGTGTTGGTGACAGGAACACTTGCTGTCACTGTTAACTGGCATTGTGTGAGTGATGATCTGTGAGGCATGGAGAGAGAGAGAGAGAGAGAGAGAGAGAGAGAGAGAGAGAGAGAGAGAGAGAGAGAGAGAGAGAGAGGATAGCAGGAATAGGGCAGACAAGAACTATAAAGGAGAATTAATTAACGGATGTTGGAATGAAATCAAGGTTTGAAAGACATGAAAGGGAGAGAGAGAGGGAGAGAGAGAGAGAGAGAGGGAGAGAGAGAGAGAGAGAGAGAGAGAGAGTAGGAGGAAGAAAAGGGTAGAGCCAGGAAGAAGGTTGTAAATGCTGGCAGGAATTTGACTTAGCATGAGGACCAGGTCCAGAATTAAAAAAAACAATGAAGCAAGGAGTGAGGCAAGATCTGAAGCAAGGAGTGAGGCAAGATCTGAAGCAAGGAGTGAGGCAAGATCTGAAGCAAGGAGAGAGGCAAGATCTGAAGCAAGGAGTGAGGCAAGATCTGAAGCAAGGAGTGAGGCAAGATCTGAAGCAAGGAGTGAGGCAAGATCTGAAGCAAGGAGTGAGGCAAGATCTGAAGCAAGGAGTGAGGCAAGATCTGAAGCAAGGAGTGAGGCAAGATCTGAAGCAAGGAGTGACGCAAGATCTGAAGCAAGGAGTGAGCAGATCTGAAGCAAGATCTAGCAAGGAGTGAGGCAAGATCTGAAGCAAGGAGGAAGCAAGATCTGAAGCAAGGAGTGAAGCAGGATCTGAAGCAAGGAGTGAAGCAAGATCTGAAGCAAGGAGTGAAGCAAGATCTGAAGCAAGGAGTGAAGCAAGATCTGAAGCAAGGAGTGAAGCAGGATCTGAAGCAAGGAGTGAAGCAAGATCTGAAGCAAGGAGTGAAGCAAGATCTGAAGCAAGGAGTGAGGCAAGATCTGAAGCAAGGAGTGAAGCAAGATCTGAAGCAAGGAGTGAAGCAAGATCTGAAGCAAGGAGTGAAGCAAGATCTGAAGCAAGGAGTGAGGCAAGATCTGAAGCAAGGAGTGAAGCAAGATCTGAAGCAAGGAGTGAAGCAAGATCTGAAGCAAGGAGTGAAGCAAGATCTGAAGCAAGGAGTGAAGAAAGAATGAGGGCAGGAAGGAATTTGCATGTGGAAGACTGAGGTGCGACCTTACTTTAGAAGTAACAGCAACAGTAACAGCAGCAGGAGTAGCAGCAACAGGAACAACAGTAACAGAAGCAACAGTAACAATATAAACAACAGTAACAGCAGCAGGAGTAACAGTAACAGGAACAACAGTAACAGAAGCAACAGTAACAATATAAACAACTAACAGCAGCAGGAGTAACAGTAACAGGAACAACAGTAACAGAAGCAACAGTAACAATATAAACAACAGTAACAGCAGCAGGAGTAACAGTAACAGGAACAACAGTAACAGAAGCAGCAGTAACAATATAAACAACAGTAACAGCAGCAGGAGTAACAGTAACAGGAACAACAGTAACAGAAGCAGCAGTAACAATATAAACAACAGTAACAGCAGCAGGAGTAACAGTAACAGGAACAACAGTAACAGAAGCAGCAGTAACAATATAAACAACAGTAACAGCAGCAGGAGTAACAGTAACAGCAGCAAGAGTAACAGTAACCGCAGTAGCAACAAGAACAAGAGTAACAGCAACATTAACAACAGTAACAGCAACGGGAACAACAGTAACAGGGGTGGCTTGCGGTATATCCCCTTCGATGTGAGAAGAGTAAAGGTGAACTGATCTCCAGTCCCCCACACCTGCTGCAGTCCCCCACACCTGCTGCAGTCCCCACACCTGCTGCAGTCCCACACCTGCTGCAGTCCCCACACCTGCTGCAGTCCCCACACCTGCTAGCAGTCCCACACTGCTGCAGTCCCACACCTGCTGCAGTCCCCACACCTGCTGCAGTCCCACACCTGCTGCAGCCCCACACCTGCTGCAGTCCCCACCTGCTGCAGTCCCCACACCTGCTGCAGTCCCCACACCTGCTCAGTCCCCACACCTGCTGCAGTCCCCACACCTGCTGCAGTCCCACACCTGCTGCAGTCCCCACACCTGCTGCAGTCCCCACACCTGCTGCAGTCCCCACACCTGCTGCAGTCCCCACACCTGCTGCAGTCCCCACACCTGCTGCAGTCCCCACACCTGCTGCAGTCCCCACACCTGCTGCAGTCCCCACACCTGCTGCAGTCCCCACACCTGCTGCAGTCCCCTGTGCAGTCCCACACCTGCTGCAGTCCCCACACCTGCTGCAGTCCCCACACCTGGTGCAGTCCCCACACCTGCTGCAGTCCCCACACCTGCTGCAGTCCCCCACACCTGCTGCAGTCCCCACACGCCAGTCCACCGCTGCAATCCCCACACCTGCTGCAGTCCCCACACCTGTTGCAGTCCCCACACCTGCTGCAGTCCCCCCACACCTGGCCCCTGCAGTCCCCACACTCTGCAGTCCCCACACCTGCTGCAGTCCCCACACCTGCTGCAGTCCCCCTCACACCTGCTGCAGTCCCCACACCTGCTGCAGTCCCCACACCTGCTCAGTCCCCACACCTGCTGCAGTCCCCACACCTGCTGCAGTCCCCACACCTGCTGCAGTCCCACCTCTGCATCCACACCTGCTGCAGTCCCCCACCTGCGATCCCCACCTGCTGCAGTCCCCACCTGCTGCAGTCCCACACCTGCTGCAGTCCCCACACCTGCTGCAGTCCCCCACCTGCTGAGTCCCACTGCTGCAGTCCCACACCTGCTGCAGTCCCCCACACCTGCTGCAGTCCCCACACCTGCTGCAATCCCCACACCTGCTGCAGTCCCCCACACCTGTTGCAGTCCCACACCTGCTGCAGTCCCCCACCTGCTGCAGTCCCCCACACCTGTTGCAGTCCCCACACCTGCTGCAGTCCCCCACACCTGCTGCAGTCCCCCACACCTGCTGCAGTCCCCACACCTGCTGCAGTCCCAAGACCTGCTGCAGTCCCACACTGCTGCAGTCCCCACACTGCTGCAGTCCCACACTGCTGCAATCCCCACCTGCTGCAGTCCCCCACACCTGTTGCAGTCCCCACACCTGCTGCAGTCCCCACACCTGCTGCAGTCCCCACACCTGTTGCAGTCCCCACACCTGCTGCAGTCCCCCACACTGCTGCAGTCCCCACACCTGCTGCAGTCCCACACCTGCTGCAGTCCCAAGACCTGCTGCAGTCCCCACACCTGCTCAGTCCCCCCACCTGCTGCAGTCCCCACACCTGCTCAGTCCCCCACACCTGCTGCAGTCCCCACACCTGCTGCAGTCCCCACACCTGCTGCAGCCCCACACCTGCTGCAATCCACACCTGGTGCAGTCCTCCACACCTGCTGCAGTCCCACACCTGCTGCATCCGCACACCTGCTGCAGTCCCCACACCTGCTGCAGTCCCCCACCTGCTGCAGTCCCCACACCTGCTGCAGTCCCCACACCTGCTGCAGTCCCCACACCTGCTGCAGTCCCCACCCTGCTGCAGTCCCTACACTTGCTGCAGTCCCCACACCTGCTGCAGTCCATACACTTGCTGCAGTCTCCACACCTGCTGCAGTCCCACACCTGCTGCAGTCCCACACCTGCTGCAGTCCCCACCTGCTGCAGTCCCCCACCTGCTGCAGTCCCACACCTGCTGCAGTCCCCACACCTGCTGCAGTCCCCACACCTGCTGCAGTCCCCCACACCTGCTGCAGTCCCACACTGCTGCAGTCCCCACACCTGCTGCAGTCCCCCACACCTGCTGCAGTCCCCACACCTGCTGCAGTCCCCACACCTGCTGCAGTCCCACCCTGCAGTCCACCTGCTGCCGTCCCACCTGCTGCAGTCCCCCACACTTGCTGCAGTCCCCACACCGGCTGCAGTCTCCACACCTGCTGCAGTCCCCACACCTGCTGCAGTCCCCACACCTGCTGCAGTCCCCACATCTGTTACAGTCCACATTACGCACATCATTACCAGCAACGGAAACAGTAACAGCAGAAGCAGCAACAGTATGAACAGTAACAGCAGCAGCAGCAACAGTAACAGTATGAGCAGTAACAGCAGCAGCAACAGTAACAATATGGACAGTAACAGCAGCAGCAACAACAGTAACAACAGCAGCATCAACAACAGTACCAACAGAAAAAACAGTAGCAACAACACCAACAGAAACGACAGCAGTAGCAGCAACAGTAACAGCAACAACAACAGTAGCAGCAACAGTAACAACAGCTGACAAGAAGCTAGAGAAGAACTTAGAGAAGCCAGCTGTCAACAACAATAAATTAACTGAACCAGCTGTCAGGAGAATTATTACCACACACACACACACACACACACATCCATCACAGCCTGGTTGATCTGGCACCTGGTGAAGATACTTGTCCAGTTTCCTCTTGAAGACTTCTACACTTGTTCCAGCAGTGTTTCTGATATCTTGAACATAAGAACATAAGAATGGAGGAAAACTGCAGAAGGCCTACTGGCCCATACAAGGCAGTCCTTATCAAAACCACCACTACCTAAGAATTTACTCCCGTACTCGACACTAATCAAACCCAGCCCCTCCCACTCATATATTTGTCCAATCTCTTTTTAAAGCCACCCAAGGTCCTAGCCTCTATCACCCTACTTGGAAGATTGTTCCACGCATCTACAACTCTGTTCGAAAACCAGTACTTGCCTATGTCCTTTCTAAATCTAAATTTATCCAATTTAAATCCGTTATTTCTGGTTCTTACTTGGTTCGATATCCTCAGTATTTTATTAATATCTCCTTTGTTTATGCCCATCATCCACTTGTACACCTCGATGATATCTCCCCTCATTCTACGTCTCTCCAGGTGAGATCCTCTGACATGATCACTCCCAGGTCTTTGACATTAGTTTTTCGCTCTACTGTGTGATTGGAATTTGTTTTATACTCCGATGAGATTTTAATTTCTTCACGTTTTCCATATCTGGGTAATTGAAATTTCTCATCATTGAACTTCATATTGTTTTCTGCATCCCATTCATTTACACACTAAATCCTACTAAAAATAATTAACTATGAAAACAACACTTACTCTTCGGCACATTCGTCTCCACTGTGTTTCTGATATCTTGAAGACTTCTACACTTGTTCCAGCAGTGTTTCTGATATCTTGAAGACTTCTACACTTGTTCCAGCAATGTTTCTGATATCTTGAAGACTACTACACTTGTTCCAGCAGTATTTCTGATATCTTGAAGACTTGTACACTTGTTCCAGCTGTGTTTCTGATATCTTGAAGACTTGTACACTTGTTCCAGCAGTGTTTCTGATATCTTGAAGACTTCTACACTTGTTCCAGCAGTGTTTCTGATATCTTGAAGACTTGTACACTTGTTCCAGCTGTGTTTCAGGTATCTTGAAGACTTCTACACTTGTTCCAGCAGTGTTTCTGATATCTTGAAGACTTCTACACTTGTTCCAGCATGTTTCTGGTATCTTGAAGACTTTACACTTGTTCCAGCAGTGTTTCTGATATCTTGAAGACTTCTACACTTGTTCCAGCAGTGTTTTGATATCTTGAAGACTACTACACTTGTTCCAGCAGTGTTTCTGATATCTTGAAGACTTCTACACTTGTTCCAGCAGTGTTTCTGATATCTTGAAGACTTCTACACTTGTTCCAGCAGTGTTTCTGATATCTTGAAGACTTCTACACTTGTTCCATCTGTGTTTCTGATATCTTGAAGACTTCTACACTTGTTCCAGCAGTGTTTCTGATATCTTGAAGACTTCTACACTTGTTCCAGCAGTGTTTCTGGTATCTTGAAGACTTCTACACTTGTTCCAGCTGTGTTTCTGATATCTTGAAGACTTCTACACTTGTTCCAGCAGTGTTTCTGGTATCTTGAAGACTTCTACACTTGTTCCAGCAGTGTTTCTGGTATCTTGAAGACTTCTACACTTGTTCCAGCAGTGTTTCTGGTATCTTGAAGACTTCTACACTTGTTCCAGCTGTGTTTATGATATCTTGAAGACTTTTACACTTGTTCCAGCAGTGTTTCTGGTATCTTGAAGACTTCTACACTTGTTCCAGCAGTGTTTCTGGTATCTTGAAGACTTCTACACTTGTTCCAGCAGTGTTTCTGATATCTTGAAGACTTGTACACTTGTTCCAGCTGTGTTTCTGATATCTTTAAGACTTCTACACTTGTTCCAGCAGTGTTTCTGATATCTTGAAGACTTCTACACTTGTTCCAGCAGTGTTTCTGATATCTTGAAGACTTCTACACTTGTTCCAGCAGTGTTTCTGATATCTTGAAGACTTCTACACTTGTTCCAGCAGTGTTTCTAGTATCTTGAAGACTTCTACACTTGTTCCAGCAGTGTTTCTGGTATCTTGAAGACTACTACACTTGTTCCAGCAGTGTTTCTGATATCTTGAAGACTACTACACTTGTTCCAGCAGTGTTTCTGATATCTTGACGACTACTACACTTGTTCCAGCAGTGTTTCTGATATCTTGAAGACTTCTACACTTGTTCCAGCAGTGTTTCTGATATCTTGAAGACTTCTACACTTGTTCCAGCAGTGTTTCTGATATCTTGAAGACTTCTACACTTGTTCCAGCAGTGTTTCTGATATCTTGAAGACTACTACACTTGTTCCAGCAGTGTTTCTGATATCTTGAAGACTACTACACTTGTTCCAGCAGTGTTTCTGATATCTTGAAGACTTCTACACTTGTTCCAGCAGTGTTTCTGATATCTTGAAGACTTCTACACTTGTTCCAGCAGTGTTTCTGGTATCTTGAAGACTTCTACACTTGTTCCAGCTGTGTTTCTGATATCTTGAAGACTACTACACTTGTTCCAGCAGTGTTTCTGATATCTTGAAGACTACTACACTTGTTCCAGCAGTGTTTCTGATATCTTGAAGACTTCTACACTTGTTCCAGCAGTGTTTCTTATATCTTGAAGACTTCTACACTTGTTCCAGCTGTGTTTCTGATATCTTGAAGACTTCTACACTTGTTCCAGCTGTGTTTCTGATATCTTGAAGACTTCTACACTTGTTCCAGCTGTGTTTCTGATATCTTGAAGACTTCTACACTTGTTCCAGCAGTGTTTCTAATATCTTGAAGACTTCTACACTTGTTCCAGCAGTGTTTCTGATATCTTGAAGACTTCTACACTTGTTCCAGCTGTGTTTCTGATATCTTGAAGACTTCTACACTTGTTCCAGCTGTGTTTCTGATATCTTGAAGACTTCTACACTTGTTCCAGCTGTGTTTCTGATATCTTGAAGACTTCTACACTTGCTCCAGCTGTGTTTCTGATATCTTGAAGACTTCTACACTTGTTCCAGCTGTGTTTCTGATATCTTGATGATGTTGATACAGTGTTCCCTTATTGTGCCCACTGCACCCATGTTCCTCACTGGGTTTATTTTACACTTCCTCCCATATCTCTCACTCCAGTATGTTGTTATGGCAGTGTGCAGGTTGGGACCAGGTCCTCGAGTACTTTACAGGTATATATTATCATGTATCTCTCTCTCCTCCGCTCCAGTGAGTACATGTTCAAGACTTTAAGGCGTTCCCAGTAATTTACATTTTTATTGTACGTAAACCATCTCTTTTGTTCCAGCTCTGATATTTCTCCTGCCGTGAACAATACTGTTCCACCTCTGATATTTCTCCTGCCCTAAACAATACTGTTCCACCTCTGATATTTCTCCTGCCCTGAACAATACTGATCCACCTCTGATATTTCTCCTGCCCTGAACAATATTGTTCAAGCTCTGATATATCTCCTGCCCTGAACGGGGCCGTCAACACTGAGCAAT